>JBBPPX010000087.1:0-88590 GCA_038092235.1 Leccinum boreale
GCACTATGGTCACTATGAACTATGGCACTATGTGAACTATGAGTAGCTATGAATATACTATGACACTATGGCAACTATGTCAACTATGTCAAACTATGAGTCAACTATGAAGTACTATGCAACTATGGAAACTATGACAAAATCCTTGTTTTGCTGATGTGTAGTATACGGGGTGTGCCTTGCAAATGCACTGCACCCCTCTCGCATGGGCGCCTTCCCCTTTGAATTGGACGTTGTTGAACAGACAGGCCCATCGGCACTGGGTGCCCATCGCTGAGACACTTGTGAGTCTAATTCAGTAAGGAGACTATATAGTACACATATGTTAGAAGGACCCGCACTGAGAGGCAGGTCAATATCCATGTTGAAGCGGTCGTTGTCGGAATCGTCGTTGAATGCTGCACCGTCATCGGGCTTGTCCAGTCGCATGGTGAATTGGTCTTGGACACCACAGTAGTTCATACCATCATGGTCAATGTCCTTACTGCCATCACAGTCAATGTCCTCACCAATCATGTCCTCCTGGGCATCAAGAGCTTCTTCGGCAGAACCACCAGCCATTTTGGAAGCTGACACCAGTGCATTTCCGAGAATGACATTGAGGAATGATTTAGCGTGGTCAATGTTTGGGTGCAACGAGATTATCTCGCTGTCAAAAGATGGGATTCCCTTCCAGAAGGGATCGAGGTCTGAGTAATATGGAAAACGAGTGAGTACACTCAGGCTCTCTGATGAGCAGGGTAAGTAATCAGAAAAAGGAGACTCACCGGACCTACCAAGAAGGTTTTCAGCCGGGGGGTTTACGCTGTCAGGTATGACACCACCACTGGTACCCTTCGACTCCGCATGATGCTTGTGATACTTCGTTTTCAGACTGGATAAGCGTAGATGTTGTTAACTCCAATGTGCAATGAAATTAGAGTACTTACATTTTTTGTAAATGGATAGTGACTGATGTCCCAAGCTTTCCGATTTCAGATGCGACCAGATCAGGGTAATCAGGATCGTTGTCAAAGATATGCCTGGCAATTGCATACCCGACCTCTTTCTTGTTCTTGCCGGAAGGCCGATCATCAGGTGCAGGTGGAGGGTCAGTAGGCAAGAGCAGGGGTTTGGGTTACCCGCACAGGTCAGGGTATGGGTACTACACGGGTATGGGTATGGGTTGCTATATTGGTTGCCCGTACCCGTCTATGTGATACCCATACCCGTGAGCTGACCCATAGCCAGGGCCAAGGCTCCCTCACAGGGTAGTGGTGTAGACAATTTACAATTTAATCTAACCACATCCATCTTGGAAAATGTACAGTACACAGCATCATCCTAATGTCGCCAACTTGAAGTCCGACCTCTTTACTTTACCCACCCATGTCAAACAAATGTGTCCCTAAAAAGACAAACAAGGCCAGAGCTGCTCTCAAAGAGCAGCTTGCCACAATATCCATATCCAAGAAATGGACTCGGAAGCCTGAGGATTCAACTCAGCCTGACTCTGATGTTTCAGAAGTCGACGCAGCTTCTATGGCCACAAAAAAACAACGTGTCTCTGGTCAAAACAGCCGACTTACGACAGAAGAAGTAGAAGAAATACCGGATGTAGTAGAGTTACATGGCTCCGAGAGTGGATCCGAGGTTGAGCCAGAAGGGGCTGAGGATGAGCTAAGTCAGTTGAATTTACTTGAAAACATTTAATGTTAGCTTATGTGTCAAAGAGCGCCTGACAAAGGACTGGCATGCACCTATTTATGGTTTCTTCGAACAGAAGCCACAGATCATCCATGTTAACGGCAGATGAGCACATGACTTTGTGTGTGGCGCACGAGGCTGTGGAGCATCAATCCGTCGCTATCTTGACAAAAAAGATGCCAAGTCAACAGGTAACATGAGAAAACATGCAAAGAGTTGCTGGGGTATCGAGGCTGTGAGCATGGCAGACACTGCTAAGGATGCTGCGGAGGTGCGCAATGCGATTGGAAAGAATACCCTGAAAGATGGGTCAATCATGGCAGCTTTCAAACGGAATGGGAAAGGGAAAATAACTTACTCACACCGAGCACATACTCGGGAGGAAACACAGTACGTCTTAAAAACTTGTTGAATGGTGGTGGTCTGATGCAACGGCCATATACTAGCGCCGAGATTGTGCATTGGATATCGGAGAGTCTCCGACCATTCGCAATTGTGGACGATAAGGGTTTTATGACGTTAATGAAGACGGGAAGACCTCATTATTACTTACCGTCTAGGTGGACTGTTGCGCGTGATGTTCGGCTCGTGTTTGCAAGAACGCGACAGAGAATAGCTAAATTACTACAAGTCAGTATTAACCCTGGACCCGGGCCCGAGGCTGTCTCACAGTAACTGACACACTCGTACTAGGAATACGATGGCAAGATTAACTACACAACGGATGCTTGGTCGTCGCCTAACCACTGTGGATACATTGCATTTTGTGTCCATTTGGAATACAACAGGAAACTTCTAACGATGCCGTTAGATATTGTCGAAGTTGCTGCCGTGAGTCGCCGAGTTAACACACCTTTGTAAAATGAATAACCAAAGGATCATAACTAGTCTCACACCGGCCTCGAGCTGGCGACCGTGTTCGCCGGCATCCTAGAAGAGTTTGGATTGAAGGATAGTGTCAGTAATAAACGGAACGTAAAACGAAATGATGCTGACCACTGCCCTACTAGATCTTGGCCGTGACATGTGATAATGCCACAAATAATGACAAGATGATCGCAGAGCTCAGCGAGCTTGTGCCCACGTTCATGGGTGCCACAAGCCAAACACGCTGCTTCCTGCACATTATGAATCTTGTAGCGAAGTCCCTACTCCGCCAGTTTGATGCCAAAAAGGCCGATTTGCAGGACACCGAGCTTGCTGAGGTTGGTGATGAGATAGAGGCTGATATGCTGAATGGCGAGGATAGAGAAGATGCCAAGGGCCCGGGTGACAACAACTTGGACCGTGACAATGAAAGGGTGGATGATGATAGTGTTGAAGGGTGGATTAATGAGTCCGAAGAGCTGACCGCCGAAGAGCTCGATCAACTAGAGAGGACAACACGTCCTATTAGATTAGCGCTCTTCAAGGTGTGAGCGTATCGAAAAACATACCTTCAAGGCTATTGACCATCCTTCCAGGTCCGGAAATTGGCATTCAAAATTATACATTCGACTACCAAGCTCCTTCCGGTCTGGTGCAAGATCCTCGATGAACTGAAATTGAAGTTGACGTACCTGCCGCGTGACGTTGCGACACGCTGGAATTCAACATTCGACATGCTGAACTATGCCTTGCGACATCAAAAGGCAGTGGATGGCATTACACAGAGGCGAGAGCTTGGATTGATGAAGTTGGAGCTGTCCGATGAGGAGTGGAAAATAGTTGAGCAGCTACACGAGGTATTAGCGGTGCGTGCACGGTGACACGTTTACCGTGCGAGGACTGTGCTCATGTGATCATGGTTACTAGATCGTCAAGGACACTACTATGTTCTTCTCAAGCACAACACCCAACTTGGCCACCGTCATTCCAGCTATGGATCACATCGACCAGCAATTCTGCATGTTTACCTACAATAGGAGATATTTAGCTCCCATTCATGCCGCCGTCTCACTCACCAAGAAAACGCTCAATCGCTATTACTCGCTCATGGACACCTCCGAGGTCTACCGAATTGCCATGGGTGTGCTTCTACTGCTACTAACTAGACTTTGTTTAATATTAAACTAGTACTCCACCCACGACACAAGCTATCGTACTTCAAGAAAATGGACTGGGACCCAGAGTGGATCTCGACAGCTGAAAGGTTGGTGCATGAAGAGTTCCAGTGTTCCTACATGGCCACTGTGACCACCGAGGACATGAATACTACCAACAATAGTGATTTCAAAGACGCTGGAGATGGTACTGGTCACGACAAGCCTCAAGAAAAAAAGGTACGGACGTCAATATTATCATTTGCTACTGTCACAATACTAAATCGTCACGCTAGACCACCAGTAATAACATATTTGATTCCCTTCCTGCTCTGGCCCCTCCACACCAAGGTGACTTGGGCTTGGAAATTGACCGTTACTTAAGTACAGATGTCGAGCATGTTACTGATGCAGTTGCATGGTGGCATGGACATCGCCAAACTTACCCTCGCCTTTCACGAATGGCGCTAGATTATTTAACCATTCCAGGTACATTTATTTGATTCATTGTTTATACCATATTCTACTAATGCTCCGTGCTACTATAGCTACATCAGTGGACATTGAACAGCTCTTTAGCTGGGGCCGACTAATCCTGTCACACGTGCGCTCTCGGCTATCAGTGCAGTCGACATGCGCACTCCTATGCCTTGGTATCTGGAGCGAGTTGAATTTGGTTAAGAATGAGGATGTGAGGAAGGTGACTGAGCTACCAGGTGCTTTAGAAGTAGAGGTACTCGAGGAAGGCTGGGACTCAATTAATCTGAAGTAGACATTACTATAGTTTAGTACTTGAATTTTCTTTCAAACCCACGGGTAAACCCGTGTGGGTTTACCTGTGGGTCTTTGTTTATGTACCCGCACGAAACCCGTACCCTTGTGAGGGGTATGGGTAAATTGTGGGTAAGGGTATGGGTCATGGTACTGCAACCCATGGGTTACCCGTGCTCTTGCCTGAGGGTCAGTAGAAAGTGTCGACCCGTGATCATGAAAGAGGATGTGGCGATCTGCAGCATGTGTAACGATCCACTCAACAAGTAGGTCAGTGCGGCGACCTTCCCATCCAACAGGTAGGAGAGACCGAGGCTTGAGAGGCATAGCAGTGCTAGTTGTAGCTTGGGAGGACGTGCCAGTGTGTGTTTGTGATGTAGCTGCTACCTTGCTGCCCTGACCCCATCGTTTCATCTGTGTCCTACCCCTTTGTTTTGCCGACGATACCCAAGAGGTGGCTGGTACGACCTGACCATCAACCCCGAGTTTGATGTTCCTACTGCCAGCCATTTCTTTGGGGGAGTTTGTCAGTGCTCGAAGTCTTGCAGAACACTGAGCTGGGAGGCGAAGGGCAGGCATTCTTTCAAACTCAGAAGGATACTTCCGGTGCAATGGACCATTCTAGACTCAAAGCATGGGAAAATAATAGCCAAATAATAGTGTTGCATAGCCTACCTGAATTCCACTATTGAGTGGATCTATGACATGCTCTTTGGTCATGATTGCAATAGTATTTGAACAGAGGAACAATTTTGTAAAGGTGCTGAAACAATGTATGAAACTCAGCAATGTTTAAGTCACCAATTGCTTTGTCAAATTGAATTGAATTAGTTCCTTAGGACTTGACATGACATTGGCATTTATTTCCAGGATCATGGCATCACATTCACTGCTACATTGCATATAAAGCAAAGAACTCAGTGTCAAATACAATGAGCACCTTCAGCCAGTGATTATCATGAAACTGTGTATTTCAGCCAAATCACCTTCAAATTGCATTATTCTTGGCTTGGATATTATTTTTCACACATTTCTGCTAATGGTGGGTTTGTGTGGAATTTATGATTAGGTTGGATTGCATATTATTGAATAGATAAATGATTTTTTTGTAAGCACTTACTTGTCATGTAAGTGTTTGTGGGTAGTCTTACCTAGGTCTTAGATTAGACTCCTTTAAATTGGATCCATCCATGGGAACAATGTGTGTGTCATTGCTTGTATGCACTATTGATGGAATTGTTGTTGCAATCATGTATGATCCCAGCTCTTCTTCAGAGATGACAACACCGTCCAATGGTAATGCCAACAAATGATGAGCATTCTCCTTGCTCACTTCAGGTAACTCCAGCAACTGTGTCTTTGATTCACACAAAGAGTGTGCCAACATCTTATTCATCTCAGCACTGGACAACACCTCCATCTCTGGCTTAACAAATAGACAATGTTTTGATGATTGCCATGAGAGGAACCAGTTTGGTATAGTAATGATGAAAAAGATCAGCATAGAACTAATATGAGGATTGTACCACCTCTTTGTCCATGCCATCATTTTTCAGCTTGGTTTTCAAAAAGAACTGCAGTCCACATAATTCATCTTGCCACACAAGTTTTTGTAGATCTGATCCAAAAGCTGCCAGAAGCTCCACCCATGACACAATCTATAAGTATTAATAAATTCCAAATTCATCATTGACACATATAAACATACATATCATTGATCAACATACCTCAGTGATGGCAGGTGCCACTGCTCCCTTGAGTTCAGGCTGTTCATGTCTTCACATCTGACTACTCACCTTGTTGAAAAACTGTGCGATTTGCACCTCATCGGAGGTACTCAGTGCCAAGTTGATCTTCTATTGCTCCTCTGAATACAATCCAATCTCGTGATACCCAGCCAGAATTAGTGTGAGGGCCTCTTCCAGTGTTTCATTCTCTTGAATGTAACAAGCCGGCAGAGCCATGGGTGGGAAACAGTCTGCTGGCTGACAATCCAAGTTGGTACTCTCAGATCCCATGGCATTAGCAGTGTGGGGCCATTCCTTTGCATGTGGAAGAAGCAAAGGTGTATATATATAAGCATATAGTGGTCTTGGTACTTCTCCTTGACAATGGTTTTCTGATTTTTTTCTGACTAACACTAACACTGCTCTAGCACATTCTTGTCTACTGGTTACACTGCATACCTTAAGGTCACATCATTGGAGGATGTGATTGCTAAGATGATGGATACAATAGATGATGGGAGGTCATCCTCCCTCACCTCAGTTCTGAAAGAATCAAGAGAACCCAAAATTCTTGTGAGGGTGATAGTAGAGTAGTCTGGAAAGGCATTAGCTCTTCATTCTGCTCAAAATTAAAATAACTAAAGTATATACTCACCGCTATCAGAAGATTCAATGCTAGGCCAATTCGTAGGCTCAAGTTCAGTAGTGCTTATAGCAGTCATGATAGACTGACCTGACAGACAGAAGTTCAGATAGTTTAGCATATGAAGATAAAACTTGTATATGAAAAAGAAAAAACTTACTATCTACTATATTATCTTGGGACTCTTGAGAGGATCAACTGGTGGAATTGTGATGTCCTGTAAACAGTATAATATTGGGAGTTGAATGTTGAATGACATTGCAGGAAAGAGGCAGAAATTGAGAATGGACCAACTGCAGAGGTTTGATATGGACTACTTGGTTAATAGCATCCAACCTCCAACTTCCGGGCATCAATTAGATGATTTATATGCCAATGCCAACAGTTATGACTGGAGGGCATATGTACATGTATAATACAATGCATCTCATAGAGTTTTTAGAAGACATAAAGTCACCAATGCTACCTACCCAAGCATGCTGCACAAGAAAACATCATCCCTCCTCACATTCACAAAGAAATATAATTTGATACTAGGTAATTCACTTACATTTCACTCCAAATGATATTTCCATCATCTTGAATTTGAACCAGTCAGATGGTTTCTGTGTGCCAGTTCTATTCTCTCAGATCTTGGTTAATGTATTTGGTGCTTATACTGCATTTACATACAAATGGAATATGCACTACGTAGTAGCTGGTGTGATCTGGAAAATTCTGTTTCACCAAGCAACAAATAACACACAAGAGTTTAACACCAGTTACCAATATGTGATGGAACTTATCACTGAACATCCTGATTATATCCACTATAAACTTGGTCTCAGAAAAGAGTTTTATAAAATTAGTATGTGAACAACATCAAGCTAGAAATCATGATTCAAAGAAAGTCACCTTGTATTGTACACATATGTAACTGGTTTCATAGTATGCCTATCTCTCCCCTCTTTTGATAATCTGCACAGATGTATCTTGTCTTGTTTTATCTTCTTTGCTTTTACTTTGCAGTATGCAATGATAATCCATTCAAGCCCTTGAGAAAATATTAACCAATGAAGCTCTTGTTCTAAAATCAATCAACTGATCAACAACTTTATATAATAAAAGATTCCAGTTTCAACTCAACATATTCTTCATAATTGACACCAACTGTATTCTCCTCAGAAAAAACTACCACCATGGATATATCTTTGTGATTCAATCCAGACTTGTCCAAGGAAAAAGAATGTGTTTGACTCTCAGCTGTTGATGACCACTACATTTCATAAGCAGTAGATATATGGTCATTGTCTTTTTGCAGGAAGTTGGTGAATTCCTGATGATCAGATCCAGTTAGTATGGACCAGTCTTTCCAACAAAAGAGTCAAAGACCAGAACAGACTGCTCAATTTACAACTAGTATTACTACTATGGCAAAAGGACAAACAGCAGACATACTGACAACTATGGAAGACAGTGGTGGTGAGTTGTGACACTTCTAAAATCACACTGAAGATGAAAGTCGATAAATATATCAATCAATATTACAATCAACAGGAGAAAGTGGACAAAGTGTTGTTAGGATATGCTCAGATCGATATAATTAAGAGAAACTTAGGATTCAGTATGCAGCCAATTTCCCATCCAGGAAAATCCAGCTGCTTTCCTGGCTACAATAGCTGGTGCATGGTTATCATTGTACATATTGCCTTTTCTGCTCCACTTCCCTCAAAATCACTTAGTAAGAGTCATCAAAAAGACAGTCTCCACAAGTCTTCTTTGGAAAACACCTGTATATCTCTTGCTCCCTCCCTTTCCAGTATCTTTATAAACACACTGGTCCATTCCAGTTCACCCTCAACTAACATCTTGTACTCCTGGAGACTTGTTTTCAAAGTTCTTTGTGGCATTCCTGTCCATTATCAACACTGCCTTCCTTGCTGACAGTGCCTCCAGGGGCTGTGATCCATTAGATCTGTCTCCCTTTTTGGCTCAAAGTGGGTGGGTGGAAGCTACCACTGGCCATTCCAGGAAATGGCTTAGAAAATGTCAGCACTGGAAACCAGCCCTTCAGATCCAAGCTAGCTGAAGCACATTAACTTACTAACTTACTAAGGCCCTGACTAGGTTCACAATATCTGTTCCAGATCACTGGATTATCTGGAGTAGAGCCTCTGTTACTGGAGCAGTTCAGCTGATATTGTAGTTGTTGGCCAAAACAACTATCAATGGTCCTCTTGATGAACTTCATGGCAATATAATAACCCATTTGGGAGCAAGCCCCTATCTATGACGCAAATTGTTGGACTTTGGGATAATACTTGGCTGACTTTGAAATTATAGAATTGTCAAAAAAACATGAGCCGACTACTGTAAGAATAATTACATCAGCACATGAACGTGCTTGCCACATGCACAGCCATTCTTTTCAACCAATCAGAGGCTTTGGATTTTGCAACCATTTTGATCATATCTATCAGATTTCAGAGTGATTAGATTGTTGCACCATTGGAATCACAAAGATAGGGGCTACCTTTTTCAGGTGATACTGTAAAGGAATAATGAATTTCCTTTTTGGGAAGAAAATTTCGCAGCTTTGGATCCAGCCCCTTTCTTGATAGGGGCATTTCCCATGTATGGCTGCAGCTTGCCATTGGCCAATATCAACTAATCACCGGCTTTTCACAACCATTTTGATCATATCTCATCCAAAATAGATCAAATTAATTAAATTGTTGCACCATTGGGATTGCAAAAATAGGGGCTACATTATGTGTGGTGACACCAAAATGGAATAATGAGTTTCTTTTTTGGGAAAAAAATTGCAGTTTCATTTCCCATGGGTGGCTGAGCACAAAATTCTACTTGAGTGATTACATAAGCAGCCACAAGTGCACCAAATACAGCCACTACACCTACTGCAGCTTTACCTTCTGTTGAAATGTCTCCAAATTGATTATAGGATTGTACATACATACATTCCAGAGTTCCATTCAGTTGCCCTGACCATATGTACTATCCCCCAAGTACTGAAAATATTGAAAATGGTGATTTGAGACCCATCAGAAAGCCCAATAAATCTGGTGAAATAATGAAACTCAAGAACAGTGGGAAGTTGTTGCATGTATTTCACAGCAATCAGTGCCATCTTTATAACTGCATTAAGCAAAAAAAGGTCAGCAGGACAACATTTCATAATCTCACAGGCTTTTATCCCAGTTCCTTGTCCTTCTGATATGTTGTACATATATGTGGAGGGGATGTGGAGATGTACTTTTGAAGCCCCTATGTTGAAAGGGTAAAAAATATGAAGATGTTTTCTATTTTACCCCTATTTTTTGTATGCACCTCCTGGAACAATGCAGATCCTCATTTAAGTAGTGGAAATGGTTTATTATGACAAATATACTATGTATATACACTCAAACAATGTATTAAGCCAGGAGAAAGCAAGGGAATGAAGGAGAAAACATTTGATAGAGGAGATTTCAGAAATGGAAATGCAGTAGGTGTAGTGGCTGCATTTGGTGCACTTGTGGCTGCTTATGTAATCACTCAAGTGGAATTTTGTGCCCAGCCACCCATGGGAAATGCTCTTATCAAGAAAGGAGCTGCATTCAAAGCTGTGATTTTTTCTTTCCAAAAAACAAACTCATTATTCCATTTTGGTGTCACCATACATATTATAGCCCATATTTTCACAATCCCAATGGTGCAACAATCTATGGGGAAAACTTAGAAGCTGCATTCAAAGCTGTGAATTTTTTCCCAAAAAGGAAACTTATGATTCCATTTTGGTGTCACCACAAATATTGTAGCCCATATTTTTGCAATCACAATGGTGCAACAATCTAATCAATCTGATCTATTTTGAACAAGATATGATCAAAATGGTTGTGAAAAGCCAGCAATTAGTTGAAATTGGCCAATGGCAAGCTGCAGCCACACATGGGAAATGCCCCTATCAAGAAAGGGGCCATATCCCAAATTTCTTCCCAAAAAGGAAATTCATTATTCCTTTACAGTAACACCTAGAAAAGGTGTAGCCCCTATCTTTGTGATTCCAATAGTGCAATAATTTAATCATTCTGATCTTATTTGAAATCAAAATGGTTGCAAAATCCTGAAGCTTCTGATTGGTTGAAAAGAATGGCTGTGTTATGCTTGGCTCAGGTAGAAACGAGTGTAGGCCTTGTGGTCGAGGGATGAAGGGTACAAGGAAGGTTCTCACGAGTGGAGACAAGGAGTTGTTTGGTAGATGACAATGAAGATGCACTTGATCTAGTAAAGAGTGACTAACTCGAAGATGTACAGAGGAGTGTCGACTCAGAAGTACAATGAGGACTTATTGAAGGGGAATCTCACTGAAGAGAAAGACGAGGAGGCTGGATTGCAAGTAGGTAGTTACAAGGCAGATCTAGCTTAGTGTACAAAGACGAGGGAGTCGGGTTTATATAGTACAAGAAAAGGAAGGTCATGGAAGGTCATGGATGGGTGGTTGGTAATCCGCAGTATAAGATGAGTCATGGAAGTAAGAGGAATCAGATGGAAGGAAATGCTGACGTGGCAAGTGCAATAGGCACAGATGGTGAGTAACAGGATATGAGTCAGTGTAGGAGAAAAGACAGGTTGGTGTTGAGAGTCGAACACAGCAACTGGTAGTCCAAGAGAGAATCGAAGACAAGAAAGAAAAGAAAAAGAGCAAGTCATAACAGGCTGTGCAAATGTTCCTCCCATGATGTGACCCTGGACCTCTCATCTACTTGGACAACCTAGTATATCTCTTTCTGGAGTACTCGATGTCAACCTTCTTCAGAGTTGTCCCAAGTACACCTGGTAGATCTCATCAGAAGTGCAGAATTTGCAACTTCACTTTCTCAACTTTCCTCTATACTGATGAAGCATTTTCTTATCAAGCTCATCGTATCTGGTGACCTACTCAGCCAACATCTTGTCCTCCCACACAAACAGATTCTCCTCCTTTCCTAGGTCATTCCCAGTGATTTCCAATTGCTGAGTCATATTTCTCTTCCAGCTCCCTCTTGCTTTCCCAGCCTTCTCCTACAAAAGCTGAGCTGAGTCACTCCTCCTAGACAAATCCTTAAAAGAGCTAGTAATCAATACTTTAAGGACTTACCTAAGTTTACACAACTACCTCCTCAATCTCACTTGTCAACTGCAACTAGTAGTTCCTCATCCTTCAAGTTAAGGGCATCTTCTCTGACAATTCCTCTTCCTGTTCTATCAAAATTCACCATTCTGTGATATCTTCTCTTGTGGACCTAGCTTTTCCAAAAATGCCTCAATTCACCATGCATATTGATCTGACATAGTTTCTGATCTCTCCCTTCAGCCATGTCAGTTACCTTTGCAGTCTGAAGAACTACCTCTGGTTCAAAGGTCCAACCATTGCATCAGAAGATCCAAATGACATTGAAATGATAAGTGCAAGGGTAAATCACCCACACAATCTTGAAGACCCCATCATCTGGCCTAGGGATACAAATTTGGTTGCCTGGTGCAGCCAACTTCTCCTTCTTAATCCCAACTTGAACATCCTTGTGACACATTCTTGGCCATGACTGTCTTGCTTTTCCAATTGTCTTGCTTTTCCAATCCAAATTGACAAAATGGAGCTTCCTCATTTGTGGTGGGACCCTGTTCATCATTTAAAAACTCAACATACTTTGGCTTATAGAGATGAGTCTACATTTTCTATCTACATATCTGCAGGCTGGGTCTTTCCAACTCAATAAGTCTATGATGACCCTATCATTGAGGCTTGTCCAATCCACTGGGCTGGATATGAACAAGTTCAAGACTGTATTCAGAGGGGATCAAGAGGATGCAGAATCAATATTTTAAGACACCAAAGATGTGTTCAATGGCATTCTGTGCAGACATATGGCAAAGGTTGAAGAGTTCTAGAATCTTTTTTAGCTGTCCTACCATCATGATAGTAAGAAACAAGTTGAGAGTGTGGAAACAAGTGCAGAAATGGTTTACTGCAATTTGCATGGTGCCATTCAGCCAGATGGTAGTGAGTGTTTCTGTAGGGAATAAGATGACCAGGCCTTGATGCAAAGCCTGAGTCTGCAAGGAGGTACTTGCCCACAGGGATGTCAAGATTGTAGGCACACCCATCCTGATAGATACAGGCATTCATGGCTGAACTCTTCCACCCAGTAAGTGAATACATGAAGAAATTGTTGAAGTCACAGGTGAAGAGACAGTTTTGCAACAGAAATCATTTGTGGTTGTGGTATGCTGAGTGCTCAGAGGCCAGTGGTGCTGTGGGAATGTAGCTACCATCAATAGCACCTATGGTGTCCTTGAAGTATGGCCAGAAGCAATAGTTATCTTGAATCTTGGAAGTTGGAGTGGATATACCAGTGGTGATGGCTGAATACTGTGGTAAGCAGAGCAGACCTCTGGATGGTCCATGGTCAAGCAATCATGCCAGATACAAATCAGATAATCAATTGTTATCCTTGGTTGATCTGGTTCAGACTCAGACATGCTGCCAGAGTCAAGCCATGAATACATTGTCAAACAAAGTCTTAAATACAGGTAGCTGTTGCGATCCTCGTAACTTAGCTAACCCCTTAGCTAACCTCCTTGGTTCCCACACGACTCACTCCTCTTCTCCCCATATCTTATCCTATCTGTGAGTTCCCATTATCTTATCTAGATGCCTTACACGTCTATCTTATCTTCTAGGTCATGTGACCTGACATCACTCATGACATCATACCCTATGCTCTACTGATGTCATCATCAGTCAGCACTTACATGTACAATTAGGGCAGGCACTTCCCCCATGGTCCATGCACTATCTAGCTAGGTATATAAAGAGTAGCACTTGTACTTCGAATACCTCAGTCTAGTATTGTTTTCTTCTTGTCTTCTAGTTTCCACTAAGTCTTCCTACAACTTGTGTGATCTCCTTGACACTACTCTCTTATCCTCTCGACATCTGCCTTGTTCACAAGACAAGACTACTGCAACTCTACAGCAGTAAGCACCAAGTGTATACGATCCCCGATGCTAACAGCTACACCCTTGCGTTATCTCTTACTCCTTCCAAGTCCCTTTTTAGGTTGTTTGGTTTGCTAGTCTGTTCTAGCACTCTCCCAGAGTCAGTGCTTAACAGTAGCAAGCACTGTTGAACAGGCTTTAAGTTAGTAAGTTAGTAAGTTAGGCTACTGCATGAAATGCACCACTGGCAGACATTCTAGAGCATTTTTCATTTTTCATTCAGCTCATTCAAACTCCGCCCGCAAGGCTCCGAACATATGGGAACTCTCGGAGAACTAACGATGTAAGTAAGTATCCATCTCAACTCCTCGAGACCTCACATTCACAGCCAGTCATCAACCATCAAACATATCCTCCAACAACCCTTGCTCCACAGCCTCCCAGTCGACGTTCCCCCAGCTAGCGTAAACACTCTCGTACGTCGAAATGCTCACATGCGAGAAAAATGTCTTTAGATCGCGAACAGAGTCGATCTGCCGCAGTGCATTCAACATGGGCCGCCGTGTCTTGCTCGCCTCTCCGGTTGTGGGGAAGCTGACAGACGTAGAGACAGATGGAAAAGCGACTTGTCCGTTCTTGGATCGCGTGCGCTCCTACCGGTAAAAAAAACGTACGCGTTGAGCTCACGGGGGATCGCCGAGCGCATATAATGAGCACTTACCCGAGCGTCTGGGATGGGAAGGCTGCCGACGATCTCTGCAAGCTGATCGAACATGGCTTCGGGATTCCAGTCGTCTGGGCGAAATACAGCGTCAACCGTGTCGGTCACGAACATCCACTGGTGTCTAAGGAACGCATTAGCCAAATTGGGACGCGGCAGCGAGAGTGAACGATTAATACATTTGGAACTCGGGAGTTTGGAGTGTAAGTAGTAAATCTAGACATTTGCTTGCAGAAAGTATAAGAGGGAGATCCTCGGACTCGTCGGCAGGCACCGTCACGATGATTTGTTCGAAGACTCGATACTGTAGATCTGGTTAAGCAAAGTGTTGGAGGATGAATGAGATTACTCGCCAGTTCGGTCAAGATCACCGGCCAGAAGCTGGTCAAGTTGTGTGGCGATAGGCGGCAGAGTAGCACGCGGATGCACAAAAATACTTCACTCTGTACGATGGGCGAGGGAACGTTGCGCAATGTGTCCACCAATTTCTCCTGTACGCTCGGTAATTGGGTCAAGAAATGATTCTTCTCCCCAACGAACAGCACAAGTGACAGCCGTCGTAAGCTGAGAGACCGAACCAGCATTTCGTTCTCCCGGTTGACGAAGATGTTGGTAGATGGCGCAGTGGCAATACGACCTAGATGGACTCAGCGAGGTGCACAACACATCATGAAGACACGAAGATACCTAGCAGCTCGCCAAATGACGTCTTGTCCGAGTCAAACAAGGCTTTGATAATCTGTTTCCATCCGAGGGCGGCCGTAGAGCTGGATTGAAACAACCGACTATCATATAGGATGTCCGAAACTGATGTGCGCCAGACCTTGAGCGCAGGGGGCAGCTTCACGAGTTCCGCTATAATATCAACCACTATGTTGTCCAAATCCAGCGGGCTGTGTTTCAGGTCAGATATTGCCACAACGTCCGATCCTGACGACTTACCGCGACTTTGCCTTCAGAGCTGGGCTGATGATGTAATACACGATGTTACTGCAGGCGCTGGCTACTTTGTCGTTGTCCATGAGGAATTTCCGCAGGTTAGGGACCACAGAAGAGGCAATGAAGTCAATGATCTGCTCAGACATAAGTACCGTCGATTGGAGCGCTACCAATCCATGCCTTTACCTGGGACGGTAGCTCGCTTCCCCATGTCGGCTTGGCGTTGTCTTGTAAAGACACTACACTGGAGTCGACCTTCTCGTTCGTCTTCAGATCTGCAATTGAGGCGCTTCCTCAGCAAAAAGAGTGTGTAGTACCGACAGTTCGTCTCACCTGCGCGGGGTGCCGGTGATGATCTACCGTTCATCAGAGAGTCTTTCGTCGTCCGTCTGATCCAACTCGAAGGCTCTGTCGTTCGACCGACAAAGGTCACGCATGCGTCAAGGAGTTTTCCGAAGGTTTCCTGCAGGTCCCTCTTGATTCGCTTGTCATCCATTGCCGTCGTCTGGGTCACTTTGTCACCCAATGTGCAAAGACACCTGCAAAATCCTCTTAAGCCATGTAATCAGACGACCGGGGCATCCTTCTTACCTCAAAGTCAAGTAGACTTGCGAGCGGAACTCTCGGATGTTGGAAGCAACATCCTTTGCCAACTGCATAAACCTTCCCCAAACCTGAAGAGCTAATGGTCCCTCTAATCGTGACAGGTATTGCTCTAGGAACTTGAATAAAGTGCCGTCAGATCTGCGAGCAAACTTTTCAGTTCTCATAAGAGCCATCAGTCATCAGCGACACTCACACGTCAGGGTTCATGTATCTCCGACTCTTTTCAGAGCCGCTTGACGCCCGGATGACTATGCTCTCGCATATCATGTGTACCGCACAGTGGGAGCTTGCGATAAGAATATCAACCAACTCGAACGCAGCACTTTCAGCTGGATTAGCATCCTTCGGTTGAACGGCAAGATCGCGATCCCAACAACTGACCACTCCTTCCAGAACTTCCGAAGGATAGGCGCGGAAGAGGTATTCTAGCACCCTCCGACAACGAAGTCGCGTCCGACTATAAATCATCGCGAGCGATTCGTCTTCGGAACGCCTCAGACCGGGGTTAGTCCAAATGAAACCAATCCAGATCGCGAACAAAACGCGAACGCCGTCATTAAGACAACGGAAACCTGGAGAACGGACCTACACGACTGAGAAGAAATCTAACTTTATGGGAAAAATAGACTCACTGGGGCCTGGTCATCCGGCGATGACGTGGATTCAGCAGTGAAGACGTTCGAAACGTATCCGAGAATTCCGCTACTTTCTCCGCCGGTCTTCTCTTGTATCGGTGCATCTTCGTCTCGTTGATTCACCTCAGGATAATTTACCATGCCCAAGACAAGTAGTCGCTCCAAGGTGTTGAGAAGCATGACAAACTCCACATCTGTGGCAACGCCCGTGATTGGACTTGTCGGACCTGGCTGATTGGCCCGAACCGCATCATTCAGGAATGTTCGTAATTGTCGACAAACACAATCAACCAAGGCAGGAACTATCCCTTGGAGTGCCGGTTGGAATTGCGGAATAGCCATGAGCACGAAGTCAAGCCAATGTTGTTGTACAGGCCGATTGTGAGGCAGCGCAATACCATCCGTTAGCGTGTGCGTTAAGAGAGAGCTGGCTGTGTACGCCTTTTTGCCGGAAACTTGGGCACCTTCAGAACCTCCTTGCTCTTCGAGGTTTGCCTGGGCAATATGAGTCGTGGATGCTGAAATCAGCGAATGAAGAATGCGGAGTAGTTTGCTCTGGAGGTCAAGATGGTTTGAGTGAACGCAGAAGTATAATTTCCCGACGACGATGGGTTCGAGTGTCTCCAGAGTCAGGTGGTCAACCTCTCCACGGGCCACGACGGCCTGCAAGATATCAATAGACGTCGACTGAATCCTAGTGTTTAAAGGTCCCATTGTTGGCGCATTCTGTCCTTTTGGCTCCGATTGTATGAATCTACAGTGAGATAAAAAAGCGTTCAACGAGAGTTGCAAGGTATGTGTGCATACCGTGACAGTAGTTCGACCAATGTATCTAAGAAACTGGAATTTGGATCATGGTGTGCTGGACGAATGATCAATATATCTAAAAACTCGATACAGAGAATGATTACCTGTTTCTATTCTCTCCATCAATGGCTGGTGTTGAATCCTTCTGATTGGAGAACTCCGCGCAGCCTTTGCGAATCCTTGACCACCGAACTGAACAATGGAATGTAGGATCTCCAGGAGGTGGTTGACGTAACGTTGATCGAATTTTTGCTCGTACGTGTACCCCCGAATTTCCTTGCCCCTGATCTTTACCACAGTAGACTTTCGCCGAATGTTGGGATCAAGCAGGTCGTAGAGAAGCGGCTCCAGTACTCTGTCGGATCCAAATCATCAACGTCGTCCACATGAACCAGTGCTCACATGCACACCGTATGTAGGACCGCAGGTTGCATCTCATCCAAGTCTCGCCTACTCGGCGTGAGGTGGGACAATCGGACTTCAATGTTTCCAGAATAATCATCAAGGGAACCTTGAAATGAAACCCAGGCAAACCATCGTCGTCTATATGCAACCAAACTTAACGTCTCTGTTCACTTCTGCAAGGTCGAACTCGCCTGTTAATCTCCAGAGGACGCCGAAGGCTTCGAAGGCTTCGTGCACAAGTTGAGGATCTGAAGCGTTCATACTTTGCGCGACTATAGACTCAACGAGATTATGGTCAGTGAACGATTCCAACGTCCACACAATGCTGACAGCACGCTGATGGAAAATCGCCCAGTCTTGATGAAGAAACCTGAAGAGCTAGAAATATAAGTCAAAAGAGACCCCTCGAGAACCAGCGAAACAACGATACCGACTTTCCTCACCATCCGACCGACTACTTGTTTCTGGTCCAGCGCGAACTTTGGGATCACTTTAGACGACCGCTGCAGTGACACGACAATAGAGATGCAGCTATCCACCAGATTAAAATCGACGTCCTGAAAATGAAACTAAGAATACGTAGTGGAAGAAACGGCAAGATCTTACCTGAACATCCAGGCTATCTAGAACATCGTTAACCCACGTGGAAGGATTCCAAGTAATCACCAGGGGGGCACCAGAGGTTTTCTCAACAAACTCGATGAGCTTCCCAAGTAACGATAGGACGTGCGAGTACGACGTCCTTAGATATGACCCAACACCTTGTTGTCGAACCACGACCTGCGCACAAATTCGACTGAATGCGAACGACTGCTCGACAACGGAAACCAAAGGCGTTGCTGATTGGCTATGGGAGATTGAAGTGGGAACCTCAAGGCCGTAGAAAGCCAAACCAAATGCCAAGGAACCGAACATCGGCTGCCGTGACGAGTCCGCTAGCCTGGGACGTTGTTGCAGAGCCTCTGGTGAAATATGTCCTAATAATTCATCCTGAAGTACAAAACACTCCCGCACCACGGGTGAGACAACACGAGACGAGTCCTCCTGGACATGAACCTAAATAGAGTTAGAAGTGCAAAGTCGAAGCTGTCGAAGCTTACGAGTAACGTCTCCATTAAAGCTGAGAAGATGATAGGTAGATGGACACTCCTTGCTTCCTCATCTTGCGCGGGGAGAGAACGGAGAAGGAAGAGCGTGAGACTGACGGGCTAAAAACACGGTCAGCGACACAGAGTGAATATGCCCCTCTGGCGTACCTTTAGCTGAGGTTCACTCGACTTGATGGCGTTGATTATCCCTTTGAGAAGATGCTTCCAGAGTATGCTGGGCTCCACAGCCTCCAGCAAAGTTGCTGCGGTCATAGTTATCTGCGCAACGTAAAGTATCAATTAGAATAGACAAAGCACTGACTCGTACATCTTCTTTTGCCTCTGATTCGGCTGACAAGTGTTTGCGAATGGCTTTGAGGGTGTCGTATATCAGGGCCTCGGTAAGTGGAAACCCGATTTCCCACTTGTCAAGAAGAGAAATGAAAATCTTGAACGGGCGCGACTCGGAGTACTCTCCAGAAGGGACAAACATCTCGCTCTGCGGAATAAGTCAGAGACGTCCCAGAACAAACGGGACACTCACTTTCAGCGTAGAGCTCAAAAGCTGCAGTGCATACTGTTGAAGATACGCAGACTGCGCTTCGCTCTTTTCATCTGGCCCTAATAACCACGTGTACAAGCGTCTGTTCAGCGACAGGTCGCGCCTCAAGACGACACTGATGGCTGCTTTCATGAGTATCGCGGCATCTTCGGGCTGAGCACGTTTGATGGCTGCGCTATCAGCACGCATGGTCTGCAGTAACATGTCCAAAGCGCTCCTGCGGACCAGAAGGTTGTCATCTTCTAATGCAGCTGCGAAGGCTCGGATCATCAAGCCGATGTCGCGCCCGACAATTACCGTGATGTCTAAGTCAAATGTATCAACAGAAGATTACTGCGCTCGTCGTTCACTCACCTTCATCAGCGTGCAGTCGGGGTAGACGTCGCGACAAGAAGTTGAGCGCCGTACCTCGAGCGGACGGCATCGTAATCATGGCAAGCCAAAGATTCTGCATGAAAAAGACAGGTGATACTGTCCCTGATAGTCGGTCCAAGAGACCGAGCACCTATTCGTGGTCCAGTCCTGCGGTACCGAATCATAAAGAGAGCTCATACCTTATCAAAGAATTCACCCGTCTCTTCCTCGAGACCAGGCAGTAGCGCTAGGATGAACGACTTCATGACAGGCCGCAGATCGTGTTGTAGAGGTAGGTAATACGTGTCGTATATGTTGAGCAGGGCGGGCTAGCGGACATGTAGTCAGCCTGAGATCGAGGGTGCATAGAGGAAGAAACTGAATCAAACCTTGACTGAGGTGGACGCGTACTCGAAGAACGGGAATAACCCAGAGGACCAAAGCGGGAGGTCGCGTTTCAGGCCTTCAGTCTAACACGTCCTCGTCAGCATGTGGAGCTATCCGAATGTCAGATAACTCACCCCGAGAACCGAGAGGATATGGATATATACATCGAGAGCCCGTTGATGCACGCCGGCTGGTAGTGCGGGGTTTAGGCACTGAGAAAGGCGTTTGGCTACGATAAGTTTATGGGGAATCTCCTTGAACTGTAGGTAGGATTGGAAGGTCTACGGCGACATGAGACATCGAATTCCGACCACCCGCGTGCGCACGCACCTTGAGAAGTTGCTTTAAGAATGCTATGCAATCCGCCCACTCATGCACGTTGTCGAAAGCATTCAAGCACTTTTCGACCTGCTGGGTGTACTTTTTGTACTTGGGGTCGGACGAGAACAGGTTCTGGGATGCTGATACTTGAACGTCATCATCTGAACGGCTCGCTTAAGGTACGAGGAGGAAGCGGCTCACCGCGGTCGACGGTCTTGGATGAGGGGCGTGGAGACGGGGTCACAATGGTGGGGTGAGTTTCCTTGACGGGTTGAGACTTCGCGGTCATACTTATTGTGCCTCGACGGAGGCGGATCTCGCAGTTCTGAGAGTGTCTTTTGGGTAGTAGTCACAGACACGTGACACCCTGTCACATAGCACCCAATCTAAATACCCCCTGAGCGTCAACCCACCCCATCCCCTTCACTCCATTCCACCATTCCTTCGCACCCAACATCGCCCTGTCCTGCGTCTGCAGCTTCTCCACACCCAACCACTTCTCGTCTGCGCATTTCACCACCAGCGATCTCGTCTTGGGTGAATAATAGGCCGTGCCTGGGGGACCTGATGGTCCCTGTTCCGCTGGTACCACTCGCAGACCTGCGATCACCACACTTCGTCCGTCTGGGAGAGCTCCCGCCACCGTAAGACTCCGCTGGTGCCCGATGGCACGTTCCAGTCGGGTAATACCACCAGCCGTTTGAGATGCAAATTGAATAGCCGAGTCTTTGGCAGTGATGAGAGGGGCGTGGATAGTGGACCCCACCTGAGCTCTACACTGAGCCTAGCATCGATTAAATATCATAGCGTGAAAACCGTAGAAAAGACCTCACTCTTCCCGTGAGCATGTCACGTAGGACTTTGACCAGAAGCTTTCCACCCGATACAGCCAGACTGTCCTGCATCACGGCGAAATTGGCATCTTCGGGTACGTGCTGTCAAGTTATACACCGTCGCGTTTTCGCCTTGGCGTTAGGACCATGGAAAGCTCACCGTCCGTTCGGCAGCCCATATACCACCAGCATCCACCGATTTGCCCGCTTTTCGACTCACCTCGCCCATCTCGATGACACACACTCCCGTTTCTCGTTCACCAGCCATCAGGGCTCGCTGAATGGGTGCCGGACCACGGTATGCTGGAAGCAGACTCGGATGGACATTCAACCGTTGGGTACCGGGGAAAAGGTGCAGAATAGCTGCAGGGAGGATACGTCCGAAGGAAGCCGTAATGAGAAGATGTGAGTCGTTCGCGAAGCTTGGACTATCGGGATGCGGAGTAAATGGAGGTGGAGGCTGTCGTAAAGATGAAAAAGTGTATATACAATCCCTAGGAAATAACGCACGAGCCACTTTCTGAACGCGGTTTTCTCTTCTGGAATTGTATGCATCGGCACGCCCAGCGTTTCCCCGACTGTTTTGAGAGGTGCTGCGATCGCAGGGGCTTGAGGGACAAGGCTGCCAGGTAAAAGAAGTTGAACCCACATATGTCTAATCGCGAACCTCTGCGACCAGCCCTTACATCTGGGTTCGTGACTATGTGGAGACTGTTCCAAACATCTGTTGGTATGGAATGTCAGCCAAGTCCCTGACGTTGCAAGCACGAGGGCTCGCGCTCAGAGTAGATGGGTGGTTCTGCCGAACAATGAATGGGCTTGGGACCAAGTTCTACGTGTCTCGACACCTCTCCGGTTCTTGTGAAGGCTCACCTTTTGCATTGCAAACCTCTTTGAACACTGCGCACGAGAACAAGTCGCGACCAAAGAAGAGAATCTTAAATGGGTCTCTGACGGGTGGCCCAGGTTTCGCATCTTGAGAGGAATAAGAGAGCGGCTTCGAATTTAGTGTTCTGTTGACATGCCTCTGCCGTGTTCTTTGTTTCGGCCACAGCAGAGGGAAGGTCGAACCAGAGAGCCTAGCTGAGTGGGTAAGTGACATTCAAAAATACCCGGCATAGTCATCCAACTTTTGATCGGAGCAGACATGCGTGACGCGCTCAATTCAAAATTTAGAGGAACCAAGTTGAACAAGACTACAATAATAATGTACTAACAGAATCGTAACCAAAAATACGGTAATAAAATATACAGGGCAAAGCAAACAGGACGAATAAAAAATCGTGTCTATGATACCACAGAGATGCTAGGGGGTTCCGGGACAACAACCTCAGGCTCATCATCGGCTTCTGATGCAGGACCAGTTATAATATTGCGCATCTTCGTGGGTGCCTTGGGAGTGTGCAGCTCTTGTACTATCGATCCCGAACGAGAGGGTGCTGCTGATATCCCTGCAGAGCCGCGAGCCCCTTTGGACTTGCCACTCTTGCCCATTGCAGGGGCAGATATAGAAGTGACCGACTTTGGAAGCGCAACTTTGTCCAAATCTGTGACTTTCGCATTGGTAGCTGCTGCAGCGGTAGCCAGGGTGCTCGCAAAGTCCGACTCCTTTTCACCGACCCATGAACGAGCGAACCAACGACCCCCTGCTATACCACGGATCTCCCGGTTTGCAATTCTCCACGGACGAACTTTGGCACAGCTTCGATCCAAAGGTTGCACGGGTGCAAACCCTGTTCCGATTTTTGGGGGTGGCTGGACTGGAAAAGGCTTTGAAGGGAGGGGATAGACGGGCATGGGAAGCGGTACACTCTCTTCGGGTTGTTCAGGGACAGGTGGTGGGGGCGGCTCGACCTCTTCGGGTTCGGGTGATCCGCCGCGTGAAATGGGGAATGGGGAGGAGGGGGCTGTGATTGTGTGCGCTGGGAATGCTATGAGGAGATGGAAATGATAGTCACGGCGCTCACTTACTTTCGCTCATGGCAGCGTCCTCTTGGGGGACTGCGAGAGTTTTTGCTCCTCTGCACGCGGGATAAATATAAGACTTGCTTGGAAGGTCGAACAACATACTTTGGGGGTACTTTAATTCTGGGCTTGGACACAGCGGGAGTTTTGCGAGGCGCCGCCTTCTTCTTGGGTGTTTTTTCGGGCACAGCAGCGGCGTTGACACTTTGTTCATCCTCGTTGTCTCGAGGTTCTCGAGGTTCTATTAGCAATGTCGGTTTGGTCCCGCGAGCAAGAACGTAAAGAGCATGGAAACATGACTCACCATCAGGCTTCTTATCCTCCGTGTCCTGTTTTTCGCTCTTGCGGGGTCGTGACGACTTCTTTGGTGGTGCTTTTCGCTTCGTTCCCGCTGACACGCTAGCAACCGGAGGTCCGGAGATGGACAGGGCCGGTTCGTCGTCATCAATCAGTTGGTCCTCTTCATCTTCATCGTCGACTTCCTCTTCACTTTGGGGTCGTGACTGGGCCTGATTTTGCGGTGCGGGTTTCCGCACCACGACGGGAACGCTCGGGGACGAGGATTTCCCCTTTCCCTTCTTGTCGCCGACCAATAACTTGACTTTGAGCTTCGAGCCTCGCGAGGGCGGTGGAGAGGTATCGTCACGCAAAGTGGATATTTGAGGAGCATCGACATCCATCTCGACGTTGTCATCCATGGGGGGCCGTGGAATCAGTGATGACAGGAACGGATTCAGAAGCGGCGCGACCTTGACTCACAGCCTCTCAGAGATTCCACACACTCAACGTACGTTTCAGTTTTAACGAATTATTGTACTTGGTACAAAGACCCCGAAATCGTTACACACTCCGACTTCTATGCTCGACCTCATCGCACATCGCACTGCTCGCCGGGTAATGTCAGGGAACGAGCTCTTGGTGTCATAGCTACTAGCCAGGCGATCTAAACACCAAATATTCGTGAAGAAGCACTTTTGAAATGCTTTGTGATTGCGCATCGAGGACGGTTGCGGGAGGAGACGTTGCTCGCTGGAAGATACACACTGACCGAGCCAGCAAGTTATCTATGTGGAAGCTGTTGTATACACGCTGAGGTTCGATCTCATATCATGGATCATATTCCGCTACGGGAGTGCAGCCTGAATAGACCGTTCCTGACGCAGTTGCTCGATCATCGAGGTGTTTTCGCGCACTTTGGCTTGCAAGAGTCGGGATTTCTGTTCCGCGCTCGCGCTCCCTGTAGCGGCTCCAAGTTCAGGAAAGAGCTTCGTATAGTAAAACCACCGGTGCTGCGTACCTCCGAGGAGCTCGAGATCGAGATCGAGATTGTCCTGCCTGGCCTTTTTGTAGCTGATATTTAACGTCTTCCATATTCTAGGTTCACAAGCCACTGGCAGTCGATTCGTCATGATCACCATATCAGTGCGTTTCGGTTGTCTCTAATCTCGCGCCGCAAGCGATCTTGTTCGGTGGATATTTGTCGGAGACGCATCCGCTCCGCTTGTAATCCTGCCTCGAAATCGGCGATTGCTGCCTTCGCCTTTTCGGCCTCCCTTCAAACGAAACTGCGTGAGCTCGTGCACGGGTGAGCACCAAGCGGAGGTTCCTACCTGCGAATCCCCATTTCCATTCCGATCGCTTTCTTTACATCCTACTTCGCATCACGCACTTCGATATTCATGCGATTTGCAGCGTCCTGGAAGCCAGCGTTTGATCCCAAGAGTGGGCGCTTTGTGTCCCGTTACTCAAGTAAGGTCAACCCCTCCGATGTTTTTACAGTGAACTCTCCGAATTGGTATTATGTAAATAAGTGAAATTCATAGATATGATACCGGGAACATTCGCGATGATTCAAACGAGGTTCGCAAACCCAACCAGTTCAGTAGTGTAATCGAACACGCTGTATACGCCCTGCAGGAAAGTGTTCCCAATGTGCCAATATTCTAGGCCATATAGTCAGAACGAGGCCATCTAGCAGCGCAAAAGGGTGTTCAGGAAGCAATAAGAAATCTCACCCATACGCGTGTTCTGGCCGAAAATGGCGCTGAAACAATTGGGAGAACCATTCTCAATTGGTCCAAGTCTGAGAACTTCAGGAGGGATTTCAAACGAAGTGCCACCGAAGGTAAAGCTCAATGTTGGGAAGGAGTCGCACGGTACTGCAGGTTGTCGATAAATACAAGGTACAGAACACAATCGGAACTCACGGTGATAGAAATCAAAGGTCTTGTAGGGCCGGAGGGTACCCCCAAGCCCTCTGTATAATTCTGAAACCCGTTCCGGATCTCCGATGATGTAGGCTGTACCAGTGTCGATAATAGCAGGTACATTTACGAGGATTCTACGACCATTAACACGAAGATCGTCCATGGACACCTGCCAGAATCCCTACATAAATGCCAATGTCAGCAACATCCACTCCCATCTACCATTTCAACTCACAGGATGTGTTACGGGTGTATATGAAATGTCGCCTTTGTACAGCATACTGTTTGCTCCACCGACGTACATCTCGGCCCCAGGGGAAGAGAGTTTCAATGAGAATGTTGGATTGATTAGCTTCCCTTGTTTGACAAGCGATGCAGGCAACGGATAAGCATTAAATCTCGAGACCGAAGGGTAAGCCAATCCCAATAAACCGTCTGCGTGTGCATTGTCCTGTACCGGAGAAGTGTACGACGCTACAGAACCAAAGATCTGGTTTGCCTAGTGTGGCGTCAGAATTCAATGGTCATGCTCATAAACGATATAAAACATACAGTGAATCCAGAAATGGTAACCTTATCAGCATATTGATTACCTGAGATAATGGTCCCGTCTCCATAGTTGAACTGAAACGGCTCAGCCAGGTACTCAGAAGATTCGGATGACTGGGGATCCCAGAGGATGCGAGCTCCAAAAATCCCACTACAGCCAGACTGCAGCACCCACATATCGCTGTGTTGACTTGAACAAGGATAGGTGTATGAACTCAAAGAAAGACCTACGCTGCACCAGTATCGATCTTGACTGTGGCGTAGATCAGGGTGAACATACATTAGAACGATACATGGAGAATTTACCCATCAAGGTCCTGGGAGGAGTTCCAATCGAAATCTCGGCCATCCAATTTTTATTTAGATAAGTTGTCAGCGGGGCGCTAGCACCACGCGTTCCTAGCCCGGACTCGCTCCGTTTCACAGCGAAAGGATGCACCTTCCCCGTGTTCACCTCGTAATTGTCTAGGCCACTGAGGATCTTCCTAAAAAAAAGAAAGCCTGAGCAGACCAGATGTGTCACAGTTCATTCCACGTACTCCCTGACTGATATACCATGAGAGCTTATTGCGTCGAGATCCATGCTTTCGTTGGAGTCCCGAAATGAAGAGTGTATGGCGAGTGGGATGGCCATGCCGCCTGCGTTCAAGTTGGGTACAGGTTTCGCAATGGCCAGAGCTTGAACCAGTCTGCCGGCGACTGTAAATATGATTATTGTAATGAATCGCATTCTAGATAAGTGGAAAGGACTGGCGGTGAAACGTCCACCTACAGACCTCAGCCAACAGCAACTATTAATACCCACGGCCACATCAGCCTGAGGGATAGGAACAAATCGAATCATGAATATATCAAATTGAATGATCCGAGTGTATTACAAGACGGCGGCGCTGCCAGAACAGAACTTGATTCAATGAAGACTGTCACACACATAGAAATTGAAACATAAACATAATGGTAAATTTGGGCCGGCTGACACTGTTACGTTGTGAAGCTAGGAATGCATTTTCTTTATCGTTTTGCATTTTGAGTCCGCTGTAATTTTCGAAATTGTTTGCGGATAAACAGTCCTCCCGGGGGAGATGCCCAAGGGGAGTCTTGTCCTGTGACCACTTCGACTTCGGGTACGCTTGTCAACTGTCCTGGGACGAGTGCAAATTTTCAATGAACGCATGGTCCATTCTTATATTCCATTCTGTACCTTCAAAGTGCATGCGAGGGGAGAGGTTGTTCCGGCGTCCGAGTGATTGGTGCTTGTAGCTTATGAGAGAGGATCGTCATCTGAAAGTGGTTCTGCTGGAACGAGAAGACCCTTCCTTCCTCCTTTTCAGTTGTCAACTCGTCCATGTCGAGGTCAAGATGGTCGCTTCCAAAATTGACTGCCTGGACGTCATCGCCACGTCTGTGCCCGAATGTCGACATCGCTCGTACTCCCCTAACCCTCTCCTCCTCCTGCATCATGAAGGGGAGCGCTGACGGTGACGGCAGCATCAGTGCTTGACCCACGTACGGCGCAGGCACTCACCGCCTCGTCCAGGAAGTCCAGACACCTCTGGAGACACCCGCGCTAAGGTAGCACCCCCACCAACGTCGACGCCCGCATTAAGGCACTCCCACGAAAATCTTTCCGACGCGTGTCTTGTGCGCCGGGTTCGGACACATCCCCAGACTCGGACGCGCGAAGGTCAGCGTGAATCATGTTGACCGAGAACTACTTACGCGGTCTAGATTCCCAGGGACGCACTGCACGAGTAACTCGGCGTACGTTCAGTGGAATTGCCCCCAAAGATCTGAGAAAAGGAGCTTGTGATAGTATGTCTGTTCGGGGTTAAATACTGACGGGGCGAGCAACGGAGACAACGGGTTTGGTTGAGGCCCCCGTCTTCGACAGGGTTAGAGTTTGCGAAGCGAGTATAGTCGCGTGATCGAGCAACGCGATCGCAGGTGGGGACGTGAAGGAGGCGAGCCAGGGCTGGGAAAAAACGGACATGTAGATGGAGATGCGGCAGGAACGGTTAGGGTTGACCAACAGCTTCTGAAGTCTCATGTTCCGCATCTGCCGAGGCGAAAACCTGAGCTGGTTGCCAGATATGTTGAGTTCTTTGAGGCTCGTCAAACTGGGGGTATGAGACTATGTAAATAACCCCATGAAAAGGTCGCCAATCAGATATGTAAAGGGCTTCCAAGTTCCCAGAATCCTTGATCGACTGCGTTTGTCATACTCGCGAACTCAGCGTCCGTCCCGAAAAGGAGGTCTACTCTGACAGTTCTGGCGTGTTGTAAAACCTGCCACCAGATCGCCGATGGAAGGCAGCATAGACCTTCGTCGCTGATTGCTGCTCAGAAATAATGAACGAATGATACACGAGAATGGAGCGGAGGTACCTAAGATCGATCTGCCATACTCCAGTATCAGGGCTGTCAAAGAGCGTCCTCCCAGATACGTTCCTCAGAGTGGAGATAACTCAATGTACGGTGCGAGGGAGGACTGGCGGTGGGTGAGGCCCATCGGTCAAGAGATCCTCTTCTTCTCCTAGTCTGGGAGGCGTCTGGAAGCCTTGGTAGGAGCTGCGAACGGGTGAGAGAACGCTAGGACGGGGAGGTGAGTCGTGTCACACTCGGACTGGAAGGAGGCGAAGAGTCTGAATGACAGGCGACGACCTCGAGGGGACACGTTTGGACACAGCCTGAGGCGAAGAGGGGAAAACTCGCGCAGGCTGACGGTACATGGAAACCCGTGAACTTCGTGCTCTCACTCGATACCAACCTAGAAAAATGTTGCAAGCAATTCGATTGAACCGCAACGTTAGAAAAGAATTTTGCACACTCAGAAGTCGCAATATCATGACGTTATGCGCAGAAATAAGAGAGCAGCATTCGCTTAGTCAGCAAGGAATTACCGAGTTGCTCCGCCAACCGTGCAATTTCTTGACAGTGACCAAGTCTCTTAAGTAATACCCAGGTAAGTCGCCCTCGGCCCACACAAATCTACAAACAAGTGCTCATTTACACGTAGCCGTTCCCTGCTGTTACTGTCCCTCTTTCAAAAACACCAGTTTTTCTGAGTTAGACATGTCTACGACTCTGAACGTATGTCATGCGCTCGCCAACCAACACTGAACTCCTACTCATGTCCTGCCCTTGTTATAGGTTGCCCGTTATACAGCCTTGGCGTCGGGCATAGTCTACGGTATCTTCCACCACCGTTCACTACAAAAAGCTCACGACCAAGAGAAGGAGCACCACGCGATCCACCGCCGCGAGCAACTAATAGAACAGGCCAAGGATGTGTGGCGTCAGAAGAAACAAAACGTTAAGGGTGACGGAGGTAAGTCATCCTTTGGGTTGTTGGCATCGTCCTCTTTCCGCTTTCATTCATCGAGAGTCCCCGGCCTATGCATATTTCTGACACGCTTGCACTACAGTCATAACAGACCCAGAGAACCCACGGTTTGACTTGGAGAAACTTTTTTCTAAATGGGAGAAAGAGTATCAATAGATCTTTCATCTCGTCCCTCCCGTCGTCAATGTACCTTGCTAGAAAACACGCTTTCTGTCGGGCAAGGCTGAGTTACATATTCTTTCTGCTTGCGTGAATGCATAGATAGGTACCGTGAACAAGATTTTACGGAATGTGGCAAATTTTAGTGGCACTCACATTCCCAGAACCCGAGTTTCTCAATATATTTCCACGTTCATCTTGATTTGTATTCATGGAGGGCATCCTTGAAAAACAAGATTTCTCGCAGAGATCTGACGACTCGCAAATGAAGTCATCTGAATGCGACCTTATTACTCGTAAGCGGTTGTGGCTAAGTTGATCTACCATTAATCGCTCGCGTAGGTATCTTCGTGTCGACGGATATCGTCGCGGGTCTTCATTTGTTCCCAGCGCGTATTTATGTTGCTATAGATGTCGATGGGGTGACCACGAAAACCTCTACTCAGCCCGTGCTGATCGGTGTCAAGGACGTGGTGGAATGGGACCCAAAGATCTTGCTGTAAGTTGTTAAGTAAATACTGCCTATTCTCGCTGCTCAATTCGGAATATGGGTTAGGCCATTGGAAAGATCGTTTGTGATATCGTTCGGAGTGTATGGATTATTCGAGATCGGTCCTCAGACGCTCGGAGACGACGAGCTTCTTTGTGAATGTAAGACCACAATTGCAGAGTTGTTCGATCGAAACGGAAGCTTCCAGCGTGAGTAGCACTATCACACCAGCCAGCCCTACTGGCGACTTAACTATCACAAGTTTCAAGGAACAGCGGTGATTTACGGTCTTCCCCTTTGCTAAGAGTTATCCTCGAACGACGAGTCTGCGATGTTGATCATAATGCGTCCGCAACGTTAGTCTCTCAAGTTGAGCGGTTTGCCGCGTTGTGGCTGACTCGAGAGACATTCAGTAGGTCCGCGGTTGCTGCACCAGACGCGGGGCTTGGCATTTTGCAGAAGTTTTCGTCGCTTTTCAGTATGGGGAAACATTCGGACAGTGCCTCGCTCAACACGAACGCGGCTCCTGGCATATTCGCCCTGATTGTGGCGATCGACAAGTACAAGAGCGAGAAACACGGAGATCTCATAGGCTGCAAGCGTGATGGAGAACGTTTCAGAGATTTGTTTACTGGCATGCTTGATGTCCCTCCGTCACAAATCACGTTCCTCAAGAACGAAAACGCTACCCGGGACGCGATAATTCAACAATTTAGGAGCCATTTTATCGACAATCCAGCCATCGCGAAGGGCGATGCCATGGTTTTCTTCTTCGCAGGTCATGGGACTCAGGAAGATGCTCCTCAGGATTGGAAATCGGAAGGGAACAAGATGGAATCCATCTGTCCCTATGACGCGAACACCATCGGACGCGACGGACGAGAGATATACGCCATTCACGATCGCACGATCAGTGGACTGATACGGTCCCTGGCCTCTGCAAAAGGTGACAACATGGTACGTCATCCACCGTTTGTACTCTGTCTTCATTATTGAGAAAGTCTTGTCCAGATTTTTATATTCGACTGTTGTCATTCAGGAGGTGCTACACGTGCTGCCGACATGTCATCTTTTCGTGCAAGGTTTACTCAACCCTCGTCTCACCCTCCTCCTATGGAACTTGATCAAGAAATCTGGAGTTTCACGCCGGAAATCTCATCCTATGGCGGAACGCGCGCGGTCAAGGGATCATACAGGGCCTTGGAATCTCACATACTTCTTTCTGCGTGCCGTCCGGGTGAGACAGCCTGGGGGGACAAGTCGGGAGGTCTATTTACCAGTGCGCTCTTGAAAGCCTTCAGGAGCTGCTCCCTGCACGATACTACATATTCGCGTTTGTTCGAGAAGATCTCCATGAAAGATGGTCTGCGGTACTCCCAGCATCCTCAGTGTCTCGGCGGGGACAGGGACAGGCTGCTATTCAGTGCTACAACGGTCCGCCACGGGGAGATCATTCACAAGGTATTCCGGCGGGGACACGAGCTATACGTGTCGGCTGGCCGCGCCCATGGCGTCATCGTGGGTACAGCGTTCGAGGTGAAATTCGACTCGCAAACGATGTCCCTGAGAGCGGTCGAAGTCGACGCATTGGAATGTATGCTTGAACGCCGCACCTTGAGCATTGACTTTGCTGGTACCCCACGTAGCGCATCCGTGTCCAACTGGAACTATCCTACACTTCGGGTCCACTCTTCCGTCCATCAATCTGGTCCTCATTTCACTGTCGTCCCCGACCACGAAAGGGCAGATATTGCTGTCCGCCAAGACGGACTGAATTGGGAATTCGAACGCTTTGATCCATTGACGCTGAAATACTCGACCCGTTGCATAACCGTTCAATCGCCGACAATGCATATGCTAGAGGCACCAATCACGATCGCAAATTTCTATTCATACCTCTACCGTTTTGATAAGGCCAGTGGTAGCTTCGGTGGGGATATCAACGTGCGGCTGCATCGCGTCGGAAGGAGTGAGAATGGCGTCGGTCCCGTCGAGGAGGACCTGCTGGACGTCGAAAGTCAGCGGTTCGGCGAAATGGAGATCAAGGAGGCCATAATCACGGACCTTGATACCGAGTACTGTCTCACTATTGAAAACTTTTCCGACTTCGACCTTTTTCCGTATTTGTTCTACTTTGACCCTTCGAACTATTCTGTTCAAGTGAGTGTCGCTCGTCGAACTGGATGATAATTGACTGATGATGGTCCACATAGGGGTGGTATATGCCCCCAGGCCCCCACATGCTACCGCCCTTGCAACACAAAAAAGAGGACGGGAAGCCGTCGATATTCGCTTATGGCTACGGGGGATTCGGCACGGACCCTATCGAGTTTTACCTGCCCGAGGGTCAGACCTCCGATTCCGGGTTCCTCAAAGTATTCCTAACGAACGCATATGTCGAGCTGAGCACTGTTGCGCAGAACGCTATCGATAAGATGAGGTTTGGCAACCCCAAGATGCAGACGCCCAAGGGAATCTGGGAATGCAGGACATTCGTGTTGACTTGCAAAGCGTTGTGAAGTGTTTCTGGAGAAGGAAGATGGAAACTGAACGGTATGTAAGTTTAGTGGTGTGTATTTTTCCTGCTTCATTGAGCTTGAGTCAGACTTGTAGCATCAGATGTATAACTTGTAAGAAGTGGCGGAACAGCTTAACGATGGATGGTACGGCTGCAATGTGATGATGAATCTTGACAGTAAGATATGAAAACGGTACCTGTGACGTGTTGGCACACGTACTACTGACACGACAGGAGCGGAAGGTAACACGGTGATCAGTGATCAATTCAGACCCCTCCGTGTTTGTCACCGGAGTCCCGCTCCGATATAGTAAGCGGTTGATTTCGTTTTCTTGCGGGTTCATTGATACTTTGCAAAGTGTCTTGATCATGGTTGGATGTGTGGACCTTGAAATCAGTAAAACCTTGGGAGGCTACAAGTAACAGTGACTGTTAGGCATATTCAAAGTTTCCGTTCTCCCATGGATCAATCGTACAGGCCACGGTGGCAAGACACACAACACGAATGACTGCACAGTACCTGTATTACAGGGATGTTCAAGATCATTTCTCGCGTCTGCCAAGCGTAGGTGCACACGAATCGTTTGTGCCTGTTTCTATCAGACGAGTAGCACGATTCAAAGTCGTGCGATTGACCTTTCTAAGTAGATTGAGAGCGGGGCAAGGGCTAACCAGGGGGAAAGAGGGCCGATTTTATTCCTAACAGGCAAGAAATGGGCACTGAGGGTGAATTCAATCAGGTCCTGAGCGCAATATCTTGAGCGCAGGCAACGTACTTACTATTGTTGGCCCTGGGGGACCTGGACCGTAGGCCTTAGGGACGAAATGTTGCCGTACACATTTCTGATGCGAAAGGCGAGTAACTTCTTTATTTGTTAGACTCTTGTTCACACGCTGATCATGAACTTGGCCACGATGCACGATGTTAGTGCAAGTGTCGATTCGGATACTCTCAGGAGGCACAGGTCTCTCCCTCCCGTCCTTGCCTTCATGGGAAAGTTCAAAGTTAAACCGAGCACCCTATCCAATTTATCGAGAGCCACAAGATATCGTCATCCAGTGACGAACTTCCAAGTTCGTCAGTGTATGCGGTGCATACACCAACCATCAAGTAGATAGGCTCCGAGTTCGTCAAAAGTCATCCTATTGATTGTTTGTCGTTTCACTCAGAGTCAGGGACATGCATTTCTCGGACTCGAACTATCCATGGGCAGACACACCAGGTTATGGTCCGTCGGAACCCAGTCAGTTCCAGCCCATATAAACTCTCATTTTCAGTGATTTTGGTGAAAGCATGACACCCTCTTGCAACGCTCAGATCGAACTAGCGTATGCTTGTTGTCCATGATCAGCTGCATGACATTCTGTTGAACCTGAATTTTATTTTATCAGTGCCACGCTGCAAAGATGTCCGAATGCTGTATTTCATCGACCTAGGTACAGTGCTCGATTTGACGTGTTCGCAACCCAAGTTACGTATTGCAGGATACCAAGGGTGACGAAATTTTTTTATTAGCACTTGAGTACTAATTCGATCTTGGCAAAGTTTTGGACACATACGACCTGGCACTTCACACATGGGAATACCCACCTCATCAACCTGGATGCGTGTGAGATAGGCCCGGTCCAGCGAGCCCTGGAGCTGGGATTTTAAGCAAATGTACTCCATTCCATGTCCCATTGAATTTCGGTCATGGCGTTCGATCATACGGCTTTTCTCGGTGAGTACTTCAACGATAGTTTCACCTCCCATCGCTCAGGTCTTTCGATTCCAGTCGCGTTAACTGTGATAGACATTTTGGCAATGATACTCTTACTCTTTCGAATATCCTTCCGATTGCACATAGGACGGTTCTGGTGGGAAGATATGTGGGCAGTGGTGGTGTTCGTTTGCGCGGCGACATGCATAATCAGCCAATTCATTTATTATGAAACTGGCAAGTCGATTCGTTTCTTCAGTTCTGCGCTGATGGTCTAAACCTGTATCAGCTGGCTACAAGAGAGCGCTCGTCACTATGTGGATACTCTCTATTTCTTTCACAAGCACACTGTGGTAGGCAGCTATTGCCTTCTGTATCTTGCTCAGTGAGTGACGTTTGGTATTAGGTCGGTTCGTATGAGTCTGCTATACTCAACCATCCGAGTTATCTCGCCCTTGTCGGCCCTCCGCAAGTTCACACGGGTTGTCGCTGTCTTATTCTTTTCTTTCTGGACAATTATGATTGGATTGAAGACCTGGTGGTGTACGACCAACATGATTGAAGCCACGGCAGGGTCTGGAGTAATGATTCCATCGTGTTCCTTACGGGATCCGATAGTCACCTTTAAATTGATAAGTAAGCATGGACTGTTGAATGCCCTCGTATGTTGATATCTGATGCTTTTTTACCTAGCCGATTGCATCTCAGATGCAACCCTGGTGATCCTCTCTCTCAAACTCTTTTGGAGAGTCAAGCTTCCCCGACGACAGCGTCGAATGATCTTATCCATATTCTCTTCTGGTACGGCCATGTCGATAGCCTCATTATTCCATGCGGTTTGCGAGTTTAGCCCAAGACCGAATCTCAGATTCGTAGCATTTAATTTGGAGGTATGCCGCTCCTAATTCTGTCAAGTACTGCGCTCGTAAATGATGATCAATGTTTGCAGATCACGTCCGCCTTGATTGTCTGTAATATGCTGGTCTTGGTCACCTACATGTACCGGGTCATTCTGAGTTCGTCCGACGGATCACTCCCCCCCGAGACCGAAGTTTGCTCAGCTGATGACGACTTTACAACTCGCAACCCGGCAAGAATGACTACTGAACTCCTTACGACGGTAGATTTGAACACTCTGGATACTGCCTCTGGTACCACTTTTAGCAAACTTACGAGTTTCATCTCATCTTCGTTCAACCGTGGTTCTGCAGCTAGCTAGAGATGATTGTGGGTGCTCGAGACTTTTTCCCGGGGATATAGATTATCATGTGGTCTACTTGCATGCGTTAATTAGCATCCCTTGTAATCGGGATGCTGGTACTTGTATATCGTAGTAAAAAAAACTAGCCTTGCGGGCCAGTTGCGACGAATTTGATCTTGCCATCAGACGCGACGCGTCTAGCTAAAAAAAGGCCTTACCCCAGATACTTCGTGTTTCAATACTTTCACCAGCGCCCGATCTATTTCCAGGACTGCAGAGAAAAAAGAAATGAAGCCAACAGTTCAGGATGAAGATATGGAAGACGACCTCGCCGCCGAGGAGGAGAACAAGCTGATCAACGAGGTTGGTGTCACTGACGTTCCTGCTCAGCGCCCAGATCTGAGCCGATTCGTTCTCGCAGGAATATAAGACATGGTCAGTATGCACGTTCTCTCTCGATACTCATCCACATTTTTTTTTCTTTCTTTACCAGGAAGAAGAACGCGCCGTATCTGTATGATCTCGTCATCACGCACGCGTTGGACTGGCCAAGCCTGACGTGCCAGTGGTTCCCAGACAAGGAATCGTGCGTTTTCCTGCGTTATGTTTCCTCCCTCTCTCACGAACCGCGCTCCAGCCCTCCAAACAAGCCCTACACCGTCCACAGATTGCTTCTCGGCACGCACACGTCCGGCCAAGCACAAGACTACCTCCAAATCGCCACCGTCCACATACCGAAGCGCGACGGCCCCTTGGCGGAGAAGCTCGACCGCAACGACTACGACGACGAGCGTGGCGAACTTGGCGGACACACCATCCCACCCCAACCGCGAATCCAAATCACGCAGAAAATCAACCATGCGGGGGAAGTGAACCGTGCGCGGTACATGCCGCAGAATCCAGACTTGATCGCTACGAAAGCGATAACTGGAGAGGTGTTTATCTTTGATCGAACGAAGCATTCGAGCGAGCCGGAGCGGGGGGGCGTGTGTAAGCCTGACATCAAGCTCGTCGGGCAGACAAAGGAAGGGTACGTCGATTCTTGTCTCATGCTTCTGGGTAGGTTGACGAGTGTGCAGGTTCGGACTGGCGTGGAACCCGAGAAAATCAGGATATATTCTCGGTGCATCCGAGGACATGACAGTTTGCATGTGGGACATAAACCAGTACACCAAGGCGAGGAATACCCTTGAGCCTACCACCATCTTCAAAGGTCATACATCAGTTGTTGGGGTATGTGGCACACCGTCATCTTTCTTGATACTCGTACTGATCTTTTCGCGTGGTAGGACGTTGACTGGCATCCAACTAGAGAAAACGTGTTCGCGAGCGTCGGCGATGACAAGCTGCTTCTCTTGTACGTATAATTGTTAGCCTTGGAGTCCCGTTATGCATCTACTTATGCATTGCAAGGTGGGATACCCGGTCTTCAGCAGAACCGACCACGAAGATTCAGGCGCATGACCGAGAAATACTTGCTTGTGCTTTCAATCCCGCCCAAGAAAGTTTGCTCATTACGGGTAGTGCTGACAAGGTACGTTCAGAAGCTTGTTCTGATAACTGTTTGTATAGACCGCGTTTTTAGACCATCGCCCTCCACGACATTCGCAACACCTCGAAGAGAATCCATATCTTTGAGTCGCACACCGACGAGGTCTTGCATCTCTCGTGGTCACCACACGTTGCATCAGTGTTCGCCTCCGCGTCGAGCGATAGGCGCGTCAACATATGGGATCTCGCGCAAATTGGGGTCGAGCAGACACCCGACGATCAAGAAGATGGGCCACCTGAGCTCATGTTCATCCATGGGGGCAAGTCATATATGTTCGGTGCGATTGCATCATGACAACTCATGGTTCCTTAGGTCACACTGCGCGACCGTCCGATTTCTGTTGGGCACCTGGCGTAGGTGAACAGTGGACCGCAGCGAGCACGTCTGAAGACAACGTTGCGATGATCTGGCAACCCACGGCGCGAATCTGGGCTGGCGATGAGGTCAAGATCGACGAAAAGGAACTCGAGGGTGATGCTATGGAGGGCGTCGAGGAAGGTGGTCCGCCGAACTTGGCTACGGGCAGCAAACAAGCAGCAGGCAGCGGGGTGACGAGCGTCAGGAGCCAAAGTATGAGTATCAGCGCAACAGCGAGTAACTCGGGTGTGGATGCTGAGGAAGATGGTTAAATAATAAATAACAGAACGCTGGTATCCAACACGTTTGTAGTGACACGATATAACATGGAATAGAATGCTGGAACGAGATCCTCCAATGGTCCGAGTTTTACAGAAACAATAGCCTGGCCAGCTCAAATAACACTGAAAATCATGTCAAACTCAAACGACGGATGTCCACACAGGAACTCACCTCCGCCCACAACCACAAACAAAACGATCCCTAAAGCCCACAAGCTCACTGGGCTCCGTTTCGACAGCTGTTCCTGTCGTGAAGGCTTGACTGCTCGTTTGCCCGCCTTGACTGCGTTGGCGAACTGGGCATTTTTGTGTCGCAAATCGAATTGGGTGGGCTAATAACGCAATGTGTGTTCGTTCATAGCATGGAATGCAACCGACTGACCATGTTGTTGGTGGAAAAGGTGTGGTCCAAGTTTCTCGTCAACGTGTCATGACGTGTGTATTTGGCAAACAAGCCTTTGATCCAAACAAACGATATCGATATGGGTCACCACAAAAAGAAAACGTCGCTCAAAGCGACCCTTCAATCGCAGCAATCGCGACTGAGAGCAATAGAAAAGGCTGCCAAGGTTGCCGAGCAGAAACGAAAGCCGGTACAGGGCAAGCGCGCCAAGCGACAGGCCGTCGTTCGCCCGCCGCCGACCATCCCGTTCAACCCCACCGACGAGATCCTCCTCATAGGAGAAGGCAACTTTTCGTTTGCGAGGGCGCTCGTCGTAGATCCGCCGTCGTCCCTGGAGCACCTCGTTCCAGCCAACGTCACCGCGACTTCGTACGACTCGGAAGAAGAGTGTTTCGCTAAATACCCAGACGCGGAGGCCATCGTGAACACCATCAAGCAACGCGGCGCACGAGTGTTATTTGGAATCGACGCGACGAGACTGAAGAAATATCCCGCTCTAAAGGGAAGACGTTGGGATCGGATCGTTTGGAACTTTCCTCACGCAGGTATGCGCTCGATCGACGGGTCGGACGTATGATTTAATTCGTGTCAAGGCAAGGGTATCACCGACCAGGATAGGAACATTCTATCCAATCAGCGGATTATATTGGACTTTCTCCGCTCTGCACCAGACTGCCTCGCGCTTGGACGCATACCGGTCATTCATCCTACCCGCAAGCGGAAACCACGGGATGACGACGACGATGACGACGACGAACCTCCGGAAGACGACATCTCTGAATCTGATGCAGGTACTGGCGGCGGGAGAGGAACGGTGTTGATCACGCTCCGAAATGTCCCTCCATACACTGAATGGTACGTTCTGTTTATTGCATGCTTTCGTAACTGACGTCTCTCCAGGGATGTACCTCGGTTGGCAAAGTCGCCCCCAAAACCCACGAGGATCGGCGAGGTGCCCAACCCACAGTACATGTTGCTGCGATCCTTTGTGTTTCACAGACACGTGTGGAAAGGCTACGAGCACAGAATGACCAAGGGCGAGCGAGGACACGGTCACAGAAAGACGGGCGAAGGCGGGGAAGATCGGACCTGGGAATTTTGTTTGCGAGAGTGAGACCTTGGATGATTAAGATAGTGCTATGAATATAAGCAAGATACTACGATGCTGATGCCTCCGGGTGCTGTTCCTCCTCCAAACCCTTCTTGAAACCCTCCAATGTCCTAGCCAGATTTCCACCGCTTGCTTCACTTAGCACTGCCGCGACTTGCATTGCGGGTGTACTGAGTAATCCGACTATTTGAGCTCTTAGGGTGTCGAGGAGTGGCAGTTTTGCGACGTCCTTGACCCCTGTAGAAGAGAACACGCGACCCTCGATGAACGCGCCCATGACCTTGAGTTCGGGGGACAACACGGGTTTAATTCTTTGGACTGGCCGCCCAGGAATCCAATCCGAGGCTTCTTCCCTCCCCTTCCCTTTGCTGGGCTTCGCTTCTGCTTCTGATGGTTGGCCCTTCTTCTTAGGGACGACGCGGTCAATAGCACGGATGATGGCGTTCAGTTGCGGTGGACTGAGCGAGGGCAAGGTGAGGACTGCGAATCCGCCCTCGACGAGTTTCGCGATCTGCTTTGCCTTGTCCGCGTCTATGGGGGAAAAGTCGCGCAACGCGACGCCAAAGATGGACGTGCGCATGACAGTGAGCGTCGGGGACTCTGTGGGGGCGGTGGCCGACGCGGGTGCGAACCGTGCGCTTGCGAGTTCGATCTCGCGCCTGAGGTCCTGCAATTTCCGTGCGGAAAAGTCTTTGTGCTGCAGGAGTATGATGGGCGCGTGTGCGCTCTGTGCGAGCATGTGAGTGTACTGGTGGTAGAGGTGGGATTTGCGCTCGCCGTAGCGGCGGGGGATGGGTTTGCGCGTGTAGACGGTGGGGGGCTCGATAGAGACGACATACGTGCGTACGAACAGGCGCGAGGGCGGGAGCAGGAACGGGCGGGGGAGGCGGGACGCGAGCATGCCGACGAACGAGGAGAAATGGCAGACCTAGAATTCCCACGGGGGGAAGTGTCAGAACAATGTCACAAGGTGTCACGGGACGTTTTCGTCACGCGGACTTTGTCTCTTTACTTATTACTTCGAGTGTACTTCGTTGGGTTGGAGTCTAATGTCTGTCCGTTCCCTGACACGACCGCGTTTATTGACTTTTCAACACCACCAGGGACGACGACGACGCCTTTTTGTACGGAGAGACGGGCGCGGCGGTGGTGGTCACCTCTGGTAAGAAACAAGACTTTACTTCGTGCGGGTCTTCCGCTTGCTGTATTTTTACTCTCCTCAATATCATCAATGTTGTTGACATACTTGCTGCCGCGTGTGATCGTCAGTGTCGCAACCGTGAGTCTCATTAGGCGGGTGAGCTTTCGAGCTGTCGTTGAACCCTCTTACAGTGTCCTGGTCGAGGCGGTGAAGCCGTCCAACGGCGTACTCGAGGACCTAGAAGTCAAGGTTGAGGAAGAGCCTCCGTTCGGCCCGTCGCTAGACGAGGACGATCAAGAAAACGAAGAAGAAAATGGCGAAAACGGTATGGTGGAGGAGGAAGAGAGCGAGGAAGAGGACGTGCGTAACCCGTTACAGTCTCGGTCTACGTACCCACAGCTCGTCAACAGGACATCGAAATCATCATGGAACCAACTTCGCGCTCGCTTGACTTCCGGTGCGCATACACCCTTCTTTTCCCCCATCCGAGCCTCGTGTTAATCGAGGCGTAGACAACAGAACACCGTGGTGCGGCCACATCAGCCCCGTCCTGCACCCCAACCGAGTAAACGTACATCGGTTCTCTTGGTTCGTAACCTTGTACTGACAGTTCTGAAGTTCTACCCTCGCAACTCACCACGGAATACACCCCCCATGAACGGGGCGCCCCAGCAAAATCGGTTTCACTACCCATTCCCTCCGCATCCCCTACCGCCCCATCTTCTGTAATAGATATCCGCTTAGACGATGGCCTGGATCCATCGACTCTCCCTCCTGCTACCGCTCCCTCTTCGCACCCTTCAATAAACCCAGATTTAACCGGCATTCTCGATGGACGTTCAATCCTTGAAGTGGATCTCAGCGCAATGTCAGAGAAGCCATGGCGTCGGCCAGGTTCAGATATCAGCGATTGGTTCAACTACGGGTTCGACGAAATGTCTTGGGAGGCATACTGTTACAGAAGACGGGATCTAGGGGACCTTGCGAGCGTACTCAAGACTAACGTGCTCGTGCGTGTCCGCCGACTCTGCCTCTACGTGACGTAACTTTTGCCTTGCAGAACTTTGCCGCCATGCCAGAGGACCAACTGACGGCGTTACCTCCCGACCTACGGACGATGGTGATGACGGGCGCCAACGCAATGATGAACAACAACTCGAACGCAAGCATAATGCCCAATGTCGGAATGAACCCCATGATGGACATGTCTGGCATGGGAGCAATGAACATGTCGATGGGCATGGGCATGAACGGTGACATGGGTTTGCAGATGCAGGGTGGAGGCCCGATGATGCAAGATGGCCCAGTTCCCGGACCTGTAGGACCTGTCGTGACGAATGGTGCATCCGAACAGGGCGTACAGATGGGCATGCAGGACGGGTTTGCAGGTGGCCCAGGTCCCGGCATGATGGGAATGGGAATGAACGCTGACTACGGTATGCAGGTATGGATGAGTCCCTCTTACTTCTAGCTACACATAATGAAATCCGTGACGTTCCACGTGGTCACGCGTCTCGTTCTTATAAGCAGGAGCAAGGAGGGCCCATGGGACCGGGAATGTATGGCGGCATGGAAGGCAACACGACTCCCGTGACTGTGCCAGTTCAAACACCCGTTCAAGCACCCACTCCAACTCCTGGCCACGTTGGTCGTGGGGTACCTCCAGTACAATTTCGTGGGAGGGCGATGGCGCAGGGATTACGTGGACGAGGCGGATTCGTTGGTCGCGGAAGGGGAAGATACGATGGTCGTACGTCATTTTTACGAGCGGAGTGGATGGACACGTTTTCATTTATGTTTGTTTTCAAATCCAGCGCCACAAGGACCTGCGAGACCAGCGTCCCCGTTACCTCCCGGGGTTCCCACTGGACCTCGGAATCAAAATAGGTACAAAGACAGAGATGGTAACGCCCCTGCGGTTGAGGGTTTGGATTACGGGGGTACTGCCAAGGATGTTAGTACGAGGACGCCGTCCCGGGAACCGGAAGATCGTGGACACAGCAGGCGAGTTTTCTGTCGAACACGATCACACAGCTTTTCTCTGACACATTGTCGATCAGGAAACGACGTATGTCACCAGGCTTGGACGATAGTCGCGGATCTAAAAGGCGCTGAGCTATTTTATCATGTATACGATACTTTTTTTTTTTTTTTTTTGATATCTCGTTTGCTTTTCTTTTTTTTTTATATCATTAGCGTACCGTAGCACCCTGATCACATTGACCCACTCGCGCGAGGTCCCCGTCCAGGAAGTCGAAGGCGTGTATGCTACCGGTTGGCATGGTAGGTAAGAACCGGTTGCCTGACCGAACACGCCACGTGTCTGAGATGTACCCACCATCTGAAATTAAAGATTCATCCGCATCGGCCTCAGAGGCGAAACGAGTGAGCATTGATAATGATAATACCGGGTTTGCGATTACAGTAAATAATAAGACGGGAGGATGCAAGTACACGCGAATCAGGAATTGTTTGCGGCTTTCGCGCCCGAACGCGCGCCGCCACCGACGCGTCTTTTGCCACCCCTGGCAGCGCGTCTCGCATTTTTTTGCTTGGCCCTGCACGCGTCGCAGAACCAGGACCCATCCGGGACCGACGCGAGGCCGATACAATTGAGATGGAACTAGAGCGCAACTGGGCGTCAGTCGACGGACGATACGAGAATATATAAAACAAACACGCACCCATTCTCGTTCGCAGTCCTCGTCGTCGCAGGCAATCATCTCTCCGTAACTGACGCCATCGCAGAAACAGTATGTCCGATCATCGCCCTCGCCCTCGCATTCGCCCGCTTCCGTGGCCGTGTCCGCCGCTGCGCTCGCAGGGTGGTCATTCGCCGGTCCCATGGGCATTATGGGTGTCATGACGGTGACGGGACCTATCGACAAACCTGTGTGAGCGTTGCGAGTCACAGGCATTCCCGGACCCTCTAGTTGACCGTGCGGTAGTGGACCGGGCCAGTCATTCGGCATGGAATGGCCGTTGACCATATCGTAGTTGTGCAGACCGTTTGCACCGTTTGCGTATGGCAGAGGGAGGGATGGGTGGCTCGAGGATGCTGCCGGTGGACCGGGAAAGACGTCTCTGCGCGCCGGACCACTTGTGAGGGAATCGTCGTACGGCTGAGAGGCGGCCTGGGTTTTCGCTCTTTTGGTCACGCCGCGGCCCGGGTGTGCCGAGGCGCGCGAGGCACTTGCGTGTGGCTGGGACGCTGCTGGTGGGACGTGAGACAGGACTGATAGGACGGACTCTGTCGGGGACGGTGCACGATCCGGTCTAAAGGATAGGTCGTCAAGGACGGTCGTACAACGGACATATATGTGTACGTACTTTCTAGAGCGTGCGGGGTTGCGAGACCTGGATGGGCCTGCTTCTGCAAACTTGTTCTCCTTGCGGGGGGACTTTGCGCCAGTGACGTCGACGTCGTCATCTCGAGTGTTGCGCTTGCGTTTTGTGGGGCTGGGCTCGTGAGCTGAATTCATGATGGAGCCATAGTTGCCTCTCTTGCGCCGCGAGTTCTCGGGGATGGGCATGTATGAGCGGGCGGAAATGTGTGGGTAGGGAGTGCTCCGGGTCAGGATGGAGATGTCGAAGGAGGGTATCTGGGAGAGGAGGAGACGCATATGGTCCATATGGCCTTTGAGGTTGTCTGCTGCCTGGCAGGCGACGCGAATCTTGTCCTCGCCGCCGAGCTTGAGGCGGGCTGCCTCGTCTGCGATATCAGCGAGGAGAATAAGGCGCTCGTGCTTTGAAGCGGAACCGTCTTCGATGATTTGTGTGAGGTTACGTATCTTTATGATGATGGAGGCCATGGAGGAGGAGAGGACGGCATCGAGCTCGCGGAGGTCCGCAAAGTTGCGGGAGAGATCGAGAGGGAGTGAATCAAGCGTGTGGTTGTACTCTGAGAGGAGGGAAAGCGTCCAGACCGAGTTGATGTTGCTCGCTCGAGAGGGGGCCATTGTGTTGAAGGTGAAGAGAACACACGGAACTTGCCGGTCCGAAACGAATAAAAGATACAGTTTGTCTAGTAGTAGTAATTACTAATACAAGTTCCTCTCCTGCCCTGCCTATATGCTACAAAATATTCCACCTTCCTCCCCTTTTACTTGCAGAACTTCTTCAGCGGGTTGAAACTGCGTCCGCTAGATTGCGGGCTACTGGGCTGCATGCCCATGGATGATCCCAGTGCAGCGTACATCGCATGCGAGTCACGTGGGTTCCCGTGCATCATAGAGAATGCGTGGGGGGCAGAGGGTGCGGTTGGGAAGAACCCGAAAGTGGGTGATTGGGGGGGACTAGCGTATTTGTAGGACGACATGATGATGATGATGAGCGCCGATTCGAATTATGATTATGATGATGATGATGATGGGTATATCGAGGCGAACAAGGTAGCACCGAGGAGATGGTCGTCGAGTAACGGTCGTTGACCAGACTGGTCTTGGGGTGTTTTGGCGACGACATTTCGATGTTATATACCAAAGGAGGAGGGGACATGCGAAGAACAAGGGGGAAACCAAATCGGGACAAGAGATCGTCCGTGTTTGGAAACCACAACGTATCCTCACTCCTCTCGGAACAAGGGTTAGCGGTGTCCTACATAGAGTCCTGGCACCTTCTTGTTCCCTTTCCCTCGTCCGTGTACATTTGGGCGCATTAGCGGCAGGAAGGCGACACACGACTCGGAGAGCTCCATTTTCAATCAGCCGACGTCATCACCAGCCCAACGACACCCCAATGCCAAAAGCAGCCAAACCTGGTTATTATGCAGTCCGGATAGGTCGAGAACCAGGAATTTATCATACCTGGTATGCACTGCAACGAACACCCTAGCCCCGTCGTTGACCACACTCAGGGCCGACTGTGAGGCTCAGGTCAAGGGTTTCACCGGTGCAACCTACAAGAAACTGAGCACCGAGGCTGCAGCGATCGAGTTTATGACTGCAAAGACGGGCACAGCCAGAGCGTCTACGTCTCCCCTTATATCCCCAAGCCGAACAGCCACGACGACGGCCGATGCCGCGATCAAGGATGAAAAAGACTGCGATATAGTCTACTGCGATGGTGCTTGCAAAGGAAACGGCCTTATTGGTTCCGTCGCTGGGGTCGGTGTGTGGTGGGGCCATGGCGATCCCAGGTAGGCCGTCAGCCCACGAGCCTGAGAGACCTCCAACACATTCATACAGAAACATCGCGGAGCGATGTCCTGGAGATCAGACCAACAATCGCGCCGAGCTTATCGTCAGCGATCTCCATCCAACCTACCTCCACAAGCTCACTCCGCATATAGGCAATTGTCCGCATATTGGAGACCACTCCTCGTCTCAAGCGCAAACTTTTGATCAAAACTGATTCCCATTACTCCATCCAATGTACACCGTTCTACTCCTTTTTGGTCTCGCGCATTCAATGTATTCTGATCAGGTGTCACATCGTGGATTTTCAAATGGATGTCGAACGGCTTCCTTGCTGCCGACGGTCAACCAGTGAAGAATCGCGAACTCATTAAATATCTGGCTGCACTTCTTCATCTCCGTCGGAAGACGTCTCAAACGGTCGAGTTCAAACACGTTCGCGGCCATGTTGGCATTGAAGGGAACGAGGCTGCGGATCAACTTGCCAATATCGGCGTTACCAAACCAATGGTCCCGGAACGCAATTGGAAGAAGCTGGAGAAAGAGGTGCTGAAAAGTCTCGAGGCAGCAAGCAACGGCTTGAAGGTGACTTTTACGGTGTGGAATCGCGTTCCGTGGTTAAAGTTGAACCGATTTAGGCGTACCCAGATGCCAGTGTCGCCAATGCTGTATTACCTGTACAAGAACCAAGACGGCAGCGTGGGGGAGATGGGAAAAATGTTATGCACATGGAAGCGCAGGGGACTGCACCTGGGACTTTACCTCCGCAATTGAATATCGCAGCAAGAGCCACAACTCGGCCGATTGATGGGATCTCCGCTGCGCGCAGCCGAACTGACATGCCATTTAGGGGTTCCTCCGGATCTAGTGGCATTCCCGCTCTAGGACCCCAATTCGCTCCAATAAATAACCCCACGCCTGTCATGAGCCAGGAAGAACTGGAAGTAAGTGGCTATCGATCGAGGCTGATGAACCCTATTCAGATTCGTTCAAGCAGATTTATGCGTCATGTCTACTTGGTGGCGACGAGTTGTCGACACTCGGAAAGGATGGCACGTTTGATTCCGATTTTTGACGGACGTTGCGCGGAGAGTAATGCTTTTGTTGTCTTGCTATTCTTGCTATTCTTGCTCATGAGGAACCCAACTTGTCACCGGCCTTTTGTCGTGCGGAAACCGAAGGCTGTGGTGGCGATGTCGGTGACACAGACGTCTATGAACAGTTTCCTCATTGGACGACTGGCTACAGAGGCTCGCTTTGGATGTCATCGAGTCATACGATGCTACAGTATGTCGGACCAAGTGAGTAATAAACAAACAGAAATTAGGCGGTGCGGGATAATGGGATCGGCCAGTGCGGGGATACCCCTGAGATATCCGCCGAAAAAGCCTATCGACGCCACGAACTTGACGACAAAGGGTCCGATGGTCCCCGAAATGAGCGTATGCGGTCGATTGAATGAACTGCTGCAAAGCTTGAGAGTTTCATAATAACGGCCCCTTCAGAATGAATTGCCCATTAATGAGTCCTCCCCTCACCTCGCTTTGCCTTGTGATCGTCCGTCTCAACGTGACCACGCTAATCTGATTGTCTTGGCCAATATCCCGCGAGTGTTCTACATATTATACTTTATCACTCTCGGATCCAACGATCAACTGATCCAGCGCGGATCATGCTGTTGGTACTCCGTATGCTTGCTCTCCTCATCCGGGCCGGAATACTGCTCGCCAGGTGGATCTTTTCTTTGAGTTCACCGCAAGATGGCAAACACCATCGCTGGAGGAACTTGAATTCCACAGGAAGATTGACGGCGATCTCTCTGGATGTGTCATACAAGTCGAAGCAATTAGCTGCGTCTTCCTCGACAAAAGCATCCCATCTACGGACCGCAAGGTGCTCGCTGTCGGGGATGTCGTAAAATAGAATCGAGGGATCTCCTAGTTTGGGTTTAGTCTGGAAAAGTTAACCTGATTCAACTTGTAGGTGAGGTAAACACGCTTACCGCTTTTACCAGCTTCCCCTCTAGCTGGGCAACGATTGCGTTTGCGCTCTCGACATGGATCTTCCAGAGCTTCTCCAGCTGGCTAGGATCGTTTTTTCTCAGGATCGATCGGATCATGATTGGAGTCGATAGTTCTGATCAAGCTTCTTTAAACACACTTCAAGCGGAGAGACGTAACGACGCGGCAAGCCGTCTTTATCGTAGAAAGTCGTGGTGATGTCATCTTTAAAGGTCACGTAATTTCGGAGTCCGTTGAAATCAATCACCTTGCTTGCTAATACTAGGCCACCGAGGCCACCAGAAAGCCTCTTCTCGAGACGGAAACGAAAATGACTTTGCTCTTGCTCACGAGTTTGCGTCTTTTCGTACGCGAGCTCGGTTATACGTTTTCCGCATACCGCGGAATGAATAATGAAAAGCGTTGTAATCAAATGATGCATTCCAAGGAGTCAACTGCGAACAGACAAAATGCTTGGGCACAAAGAATGAGGGACAAAAGGCGATTAGGTGCTAGAGGATCGATACAGTAGATCAAAACGGATTATGGTCACATCGAAAAGAAAAGAAAAGAAAAGAAGGTTATGCTGGATAGGTGTTAGATGAAGAGCGAGTGCCACGTCCTCAAAGAAAGTCTGGAAAGTGATCAATGTCGAGTCGTGCGAGGCTCTTGATTGTTGTGCGCGTGCGTGTGTATATTGTGAATACGATCACTGAGTGCTGAACTAAGTCAAGCGAGACCCAGTGTACGAAACATGTCATCTAGCTTTCTGCTGAATGCGACAGGTTTGACCAGGCTATAGGTCGTGTCAGTGATTGTCAAGATGATTAGATCGACGAACAACGCACTATCTGTCCATCCCAACCTCAAAAGCTTTTCGTTTGTCTTCAAGTGAGGACTCAGACATGGTCTGACATACCTGTTAACGCGAGGATTACTCTCGACTGGTGCTGACTCCTGTAAAGAATGAATTCGGCGAAACGGAGAGTGCACACCATCAAGGACTGGCATAGATAGATCCAAAAACACCACGCTAACCCATCACCACCCACTCAAATGGGCCTTCCGTTTGGAAGATTCCGACTCCCTGGCTACCGTCAACTGCTTCACGATATTCAAAGCCCTTCGAGAACATAAGGAGACGTCATCACAGTTCACTGCCTCGCGCACCTTTTTCGTAAGCCACTTGGCACTACCACGCAAGCAAGTCAGTGGGGATGAGCACGGACGAGGATGGCATCGGTGATGATTGATGGCATGGTTGCAAACTTGCAATCGGCGGGGTGTTGATCACCTTTTTTTTTGATGAGACGGACCGTACGCGGGCGTCTTGTTGAAGATACGTATCAGGGTGGAGGTGCTGTCATTGGCCTCTCTGCACCATGCTCCGAGTCACATCATCGCGCCACAAGGGAGATGGCAGCTCTGCCCTAAATGACTCGGTCAGATTAACTCTCTTTCGCATGAGCGACGTTACCGTCTCCGACGGACCTGTACCCCCCAATTCAATACGAGTGCTCGCCTTCACCTGGACATGGCCTGACTGGACCATCGAGAATGTTCGAAAGCATTGCACACTTGAGAGTCGTAGAGTTACGGGTGCCTCGGACGTTGTCGGATTCGTACGAGGATAATCGATCGATTAAATATAAGTAAACCCACGGGCCAGTGACGGCACTCGAGTGTCAAAGTGTCTTGGCAGGCTCTGCTCGCTTTTATGCAACGTCTCCCTGTGGTTGCTTAAAGTGAACGTTTTCCTCTTGTTCTCCCACCGTCATGTCGCAAGTCCCTTCTCCACCTGAACGTGAAGCCACTCGAGCTGGATGGTCTGCGAACCTTTATCGCGTTTCGTGGCGGATATTCCACCACGCTACGAAGCATACAGGTGTAGGAATCGTCTGTTCGGTCGCTTACTTCGACCCGTGAGTGATCTAAACTTCTATCATGCCATCACATGGATTGACAATTTCCCAAGTGGGAACTGGGGTGTTGATCTGCAGGCTGGCTCGCAATTTGGCTATACCCTGTTATTCACAGTTCTCCTTTCCGGTTTGATTGCCACATTTTTGCAGGTTGGAGCTTTTGTGCCACCGCAGTCGGTCGTCGCTGATATATCGTCACCACAGGTGTTGGCAGCTCGTTTGGGGACAGTTACAGGTCTTGGTAAATTCTGTTACTGCTGGCGCGATCAAAGTTGACTCTTGGACAGACCTCGCTTCGCACTGTCGCTTGTTGCTCCATGATCGCCCTCGGCACAAGTTGTTGTGGAGATGGGGTGTTCATTACCCACTCTACATTCTCGCCGAGATTGCCATCGTTTGCACTGATTTAGCCGAAATGCTGGGGTCTGCAATCGCGCTTGTCCTCCTGTTCCCTGCGCTTCCGTTGTGGTCAACCGTCTTATTGACCGCAGTTGATGTCATGCTATTACTTGCTCTCGAGAATCCCTTGAAGAGCAGACCGGTCAAACTATTCGAGGGTGTTATTGCTGTGCTGGTGGGTAACTCGTAATACGTCATCTTCCCCTGACGGACTATCTCAATATCGTTCAAGGTTCTCATTGTGCTCATCTGTATGGCAATTATTATGTCTAAAATACCTGTCAATTGGGGGGACTGTTTTCGTGGATTTATTCCGTCGAAAGGGCTCATCGCGAGCGGTTCCCTCTATACCTGTATGTGCTACCTATTCGTCTATGCGGCTGCTCAACATCCTTTCAGCTGTAGGAATCATAGGTGCCACCGTCATGCCACACAGTCTTTTCGTCGGATCCCACCTTGCAACGCAGGATCGATTAGCAAAGGATTTCAAGCGAGATTTACCGCCATTCTCTGAAACTTCAATGTTGCACCAGATGACCTTGCTGCAGCGCATTCTGCGGTCCATACGTTATACATTCGATTGGAGAAGGTTGTTCTGTATTTCTCACTCAGATGAGATTAGCTATCCGCCTAATGTCCGGACGCACGCTGATCGGGAGAACAACAAGCTCAGCTTCGTCAGATCGCACATGTATCATGGCATGGCTGACGTCATAACAAGCCTGATGGGTTTCGCTGTTATAATCAACTCATTGTAAGCATGAGATGAAGTGGAGTTCTCGACGCCGTTTACTTTGCATCATAGGATCCTTATAATTTCGAGTGCTGTTTTCTATTACAACTCGGGAGCCCATGGAAGCGAGTCTCCGGCAAACCTATTCGATGCCTACTCGTTAATTCAAAGTAGAGTCGGCACTGGTAAGTATATCACACTGCATAATATTCACTTTCTGACTGGAAGATAGGCGCTGCTCTTCTTTTCGCTCTCGCCTTGCTTGCTTCTGGACAAAGTGCATCCATCGTTGCTACCGTGGCTGGTCAGAGTGTGTCGGAAGGATTTTTGCACTGGAAAGTCACGGTAACACTCTATTTACTTGACCTCCTACCAGCGCTGACGGCTGTACCCTTAGCCCACACTTCGTCGCCTGATAACTCGTGTGCTTGGACTTATACCTTCCGTCATCGTCGCTTCTGTTGTAGGCAAAGATGGTATAAGCTCGCTACTGGTTTGGAGTCAGGTGGCCCTGTCCATCATTCTGCCATTCATCATCTTTCCGCTCGTCTATCTAACTTCTTCATCACGCATCATGACGGTCAAGTCGCGATCGATGACGATCCCACCACAGCCTGTTTCTGGTTCGCCTGCGCTTCCTGTTGTCGACAATGTCGATGAATCGAAGGATAAAGAAGCTACCCCCGAAGGTGAAGTAGTCGACTTTAGCAGTGGCAAGATCGTAACGGGTGTCGGGTATTTCATCTGGATCCTCGTCCTTGCCGCCAACATTTACGCATTGGTCACGTTGTAGAGCACACACTTTTCTTGTCCATGCAGCAGTACAGATATGTCTTTCTACTATCGCATTACAATATATGTGGATTATTCCAAGGGGCTCGACTACTTACACACATAGTACTAGAAAAATAGCCGACGGTGCAGGCTGGGCACCTTGCTTGTAGGAGGGACGCTTGAGCATTCGAGAGTAGATATTACTACAAGCATCACGTTTTAGTATAACACGACAAGGCAAGTCTGAGTCCATATGGACATCATCATTTTGTCTGTTGGGAAGAGTGGCTCATATTACATATATAGGTCTGAACTCTACCTAAGCATTTGCTCGTGCAGTGAAAGTTACGGAGAGAGAACCGAGTTTAAATGCGCACTGATCTTGAAGTTGTGCGTCGAAACACATCACAACGGTACGTACATACCGTTACTAAGGCCTGAGCGCTGAGCGCTGCGACTGGCGCGAGGCGTTGTAAGAACGTCATTCGCGGTGATCGGAGGAGAGAACGGATGCCCGAGGGAAGACGCGGAGACGCGGGGTGGACCAGAAGCAAAAGTGTCAACGCCTCCCCTGGCGCCCCCAGGCCTGCATGGTAACAGCAAGTTACAGTAGCATCACCGCTTTCGGGATCCATCAGGGGAGAAGTACGGCGTCTGTATGACGGGACTGAGGTAAATCACTTGCCCTGGCTCCTATCGACACGGGGGATCCATCATCATCATCAGGATGGTATCCAAGTAAGATGAAACACGCTGAAACGACCATCATGTTGGTCAACTCCATGGTTGAAAGGACAGACCCAGCGCTCAATCCAGACCAGCGTCAGACAAACAAATACGAACTTCATAAAAATACGGTCACGAAACATTTACATGTGAAGTAGCGAAAATTACACGCTCTCAATCGTTCTAGCGTACGCCATTATTTGTCTGACTCAACTTCGTTTCTGAGACGCCTGCCATACAATCGTCAGGGAGGGAAACATCGACAGACGAGAAACTCACAAGGAAAGCCATCAGTTGCTGGTATCCAGGATTACCCGGCTGGGGTGCCCCAGGAGGCAGACTCGACATTGGTGGGGGCGACATCATTTGAGGAGGCGGAGGAGGCATCGCATATTGCGGAGCAGATGGTTGTTGGGGTGCTTGCGGACCAGACGATTGCTGAAGTAACGCAAGAATGTTTGGAGGAAGTGATCCCATTCCGGGAGGCGCTTGTCCTGGCTGTGGCGTCTGGTTCTGTGGTGGCATTTGCCCATAAAGATTCGTGCTTTGACTGGGTAGAGCGGGGTATGGATGCGCCGGTTGTGGCATGGGTGGAGGGGGGTAATACGAGGGTGGGCCAGGCGGCGGTTGTGCCATTGGTGGCATTGAGAGTGCGGGAGTCGGAATCGGGCCAGCTACTGGCTGTGTAGGCAAGAGAGATGCCATTCCATTCTGGGGCTGCTTCAAGGCAGCCAACAGTTGTTGTACCTTTCGAGCTTGTTCCAAGCGATCATCGGATGCCTATGTCATATCAGAAACTGCTGCATATTTGATCGAAGGAAACGTACCGGTGGAGGAGGTGCTGGAGGAGGTTGAGTGTAAGCAGTTGTTGTGCTTGGGGGTTCATTGTAGCCACCGCCAGCGGAATAAGGTGGACGTGCGTCAAAACGCTCCCCACCGTATCCACCTCTGTCGCCACCATATCCACCTCTGTCACCACCATATCCACCTCTGTCACCACCATATCCACCTCTGTCACCACCATATCCACCTCTGTCGCCACCGTATCCACCCCTGTCGCCGCCGTATCCACCTCTTTCGGCACCGTGTCCACCTCGATCACCACCGTAGCTTCGGCCACCACCTCGGCCACCCCTGGGTTCATCATCAAAGCTTCGTCTGTCACGATCTCTAGCATCATCTCTGCGGTCCCAACCTTCATCATAACCTCGTCCACGGCCTCTGCCTCGGGCGCGCCCGCGGCCTCGAAAGCTGTGACTTCGGTCCTCCCAGTCTCGACCTCCCTCATATCTTGGCTCGCGGCTGAGGTGTCACTTACATCAACCAATGCTTCGGAAGAAGCGTTGAAAAGCTTACCGTTGAGTGGCCGGACCGGTGATATCGGATTCCTCCCATGCGTATATAATATCCATCGTGCCATCTTGCAAGCCTTGATGACGTAGTCTATCGAAGGCTTCATCACAATTCTAGCTGGAGGTAAGCTAGACGGCAAACGATGACGTGAAGCCTTACCCTCATGTCATAATACTCGACGTATCGCTGACTAGAATGAACATGAGCAACTAAGAAATAAACAAGAGAAAGTGCTACATACTCTGTACGGTCCCCCACGGGCATCACAGATTTGACATCTCCGAATTGTTGGAATTTGCGCCGAACTTCGTTGTCGTCAATTGGTTGACGGGAATCTTTCAGAGTTACTATGAGACAACCTTGGTATTGCTAAACTGGTGTTCAGAGACTGGTCGGACCACAAGGAAAGTAGTGCTTACTTGGTTTTTCTCTCGGTCGCTTCCGCCTTGTTTCTGATCGTCTCGTGGCAGCGAATAATGGACATCGATCTGATGTAGAGCACGTCTTCTGTCAAACCCAAAGTCATACTTGGAATTTAAAGAGGCACCCACAGGTCGACCGCTGATCTCGGAACCTTGCAAGCGCTCTCGGGCTCTCTCGGCAGCCCTTAGATCGTACTTCACAAGGGATTTCTCAGCATATTACAAGATGCCATCCCAAGTAACTTACGTATGTAACAAAGACCATGCCGCGTGTAGCGATCAAATCGAAAAAGGTCTTAATTTCGCCATGCTCTTCGAATGAACGGCGGACATCGTCACTATTGGTTTCATACTGAAAACGAGAGTATCAGCACAAGGATGAACGATCAATGCAAACTTCAAATGACTTGCCTTGATGTTCCGGATAAAAAGTGTCCGACAAGGTCGCTCGCGCTGTATGCGTTCTTCAATAATGGAATCATGAACTTTGTCATCACGTTCGCGGCGGACGGTCCTTCGAGTTCGGCCAAAACCTCCATCGTCATAGTTGGCATCGGCGACTTCTAACAGGGGTTGACACGGGTGAGATCAAGACTTCGGAAGGCAGAAAACCAAGCAAGTTGGCGGCGAGGCAGAATAAAGCACGTAGCGCATCAAGTCGCATAGCACGAACAAAGAAAATTTCTGAAGAACTCAAAGCATCATCGCATCGCCCAGGTCATAACGAAATGAATGGATGACAATAATTTGGCAAACTCATTTCCCGATGCTTCGTTGAGATGTCCAACTTCACCGCTTTCGCTAATTAATAGCTCAAAGCTTGCAACGAAGGCTCTTAACGCCTGCTGGGCCGCCAGCGAAAAACAATGCTGAGCTGCCGGTTTACCCCGCCTTAACCGCGGCTCAACTGATGCGACGACGTATGACAACTGCCTATATTTGCACTGTATGTTCAGTCTCAATTTCAAGCGCACCTTCGAGATTGCCGTAGCCCTGAGTGTAGCCATCTGACGGGCTCTGGGTAGTATACTGAGCAGAGGGAGTTGACCCTGCATAACTACCACTTCCATTTTGATAGAAATTGTCTTGGGAGCCCGTATCGTAGCTATTGTATGGGCTGACTTCGACTTGATGTTGACTTTGATCATAGGAACCGGAGGTGGAGGGACCGTTGTCGTAGCCACTATGAAAGCTGCCTCGACCACGACCGAAGCCTCTCCCACGTGGAGTGCCGCCTCTTTGATTGTAGGATCTATCGGGACCTGGACCACCGGGAGTACCACCCCTTCTGTGCCCACCGTCATAGGCGGCTGCGCCGTAAGGATGATGGCGATTCATTCTTTCTACTCCTTTCCTGTTCTTTTAGGATGGAGTTGCACGAGTACTGAGCGGGCGACCAGGAGCAAAAGTAGGGATGGTGATGATGATGACGGTTGCGAACAAGTCGTAAGAATCGTAAAAATTTCCGCATGTACAGTCCCGTGAGAACAGTCGCTTATATAAGCGAAGCTGCTGCGACCGCAAGCCTTGCGCGGCTCGTTCAATCCCTTTCGTTTCCTGCCCGCGACCAATGTCAAAACAGTTCCAGTTCAAACTTGTTCTTTTAGGTACATCTATGTTTTCTTCTTCTCGCACGAGTACAATATCTCATGCTATTCTTTCAGGCGAGTCGGCAGTTGGGAAGTCTAGGTAAGGCGCTGCCTTGCGTCCTGAAGTCACCATACATGGATCTTGCAACAGCTTAGTATTGCGCTTCGTCAAGGACCAATTCGATGACTACCGAGAAAGTACCATTGGCGGTATGCTCTCTCTCCAGGTCTGATATCCACTCACCGTTCACTCACGTTTCCACAGCTGCATTCTTGACACAAACCGTCACACTAGATGATCAAACCACAGTTAAATTCGAGATCTGGTACATCTCCGGCTCGAGCGGTGTGTCTCGATAGCTAACTACTCTTCAGGGATACCGCAGGTCAAGAACGATACAAGGTATGTTAGCGCATTGAATGTTTTGAAACCAAAACATCTGATGATTCTTTGATAGTCTCTCGTATGTCCATTTCATCCCGCACCCCCACAATAATATTGAGCAGTACTTGGGGCACAGGCTCCTATGTACTATCGCAATGCAAACTGCGCAGTGGTAGTATATGACATTACTCAGGCGTCATCGCTCGAGAAGGCACGGAACTGGATTAGGGAACTCCAACGCCAAGCCGATCCATCTATAGTGATCGCTCTCTGCGGAAACAAGTCTGACCTTGCTGCGCGTCGCCAAGTCACACAGGAAGAGGCTCAGAAATACGCGGAGGAAGAAGGTCTGATGTGGAGCGAAACCAGCGCCAAGACAGGAGAGGGCGTAGCAGACATATTTACAGCCATTGGTGCGTAAATATCGATTCTCGGTCACCACTATGATGATTTAGCCACAATAGCTAAGAAACTACCGCTCATCGCACCCCCATCATCGCGAACGGGTGGTTCTCGCGGTGGCCCTTCTGGAGTGCGGCAGGGTGTTGATCTTAACAGGCAGGCTAACTCTCCGAATGGCGGCGATTCTTGCAACTGCTAGTCGCATGTGCTACTTCCCTTCACTGTCCTCCTCCCTAGCCTTCTCCTTGATTTGTCCCACTCTTACTCCACATGTAACATAGCGTACATTGCGGCATGCTCAACTTGGGTAGTAATAACATATAACGATGTGTTGACGATGTCAATACGAAATCATGGTATGCAAATACTTCCCAAAAACCGTTCGCAATGAAGGATGTATTGACAAGTACATGCACCATGGCAATTAGTGATAAAATCGTTTGAAATGTCGAATCTCAAGTTGGATAGCTGGCGCTAACTATCGAGGCACTTGAAAGTCCTCGCTCCTATCAGAAGTCATTGGTTACAAAAATCAAATAGCTCGAAGATCGTTGATGAACTCGTGTATAGACTTCTCAGTCTTGAAACCATACGATGGGGACTGATGTCGTAGCAACCCTGAAACCGCCGCGAGCTGCAACCTACGCAGAGTAGCCGAAGATCCTACTAGATCGACAGCATGTCGTAATCGACAAGGTGAGTTGCCAGGGCACTCTACGTGGAGCTCCTTGATACGTTCTAGATACTTGCGCACGAATGGTACCGAGGGTCCCTTGGCCACGTCCATGATGTCAATGATGCGACGGAACCTGTTTGCCACATCGAGCATATCGAGCAGCCTTTCAAAGGTCTGCCTGCAAGAGCACCGGGCCCAGGCAGTATGAAGTGAAGATAGAGAGAATCCTGACAACGCCAAGATAATCGCGCATAGCGAATCAAAATTACGAAGTGCTCGACATTTCTACCAAACGATCAGAGATAACACACAAGCGGTTATCAAGATATAAATAACTTACCTCGGCCACCCTGATCCAAACGTCCAGTGCCTCAGCTTGTTGCGGAACGTGGTCGTATGCAAGGACAGACTCCCGAACCCACCACGCGATTTGGTCGTGAGTGTCGAAAAAGCACCGCAGGCCTGTCACGCCGGTGCTTCTTCGCCCCTTCATCCAATCGAAACAGTCGTTTCGACGTATGCTAGCGTAGTGTGTGTGCATCAAAACACAAAGCTGTTCGGCCAGGTCGTCTGAACTCCAAGTGAGGTCAAGCAACTGGAGGTCTGAAATTCTTCGATCCCGACGTGGCAGGCGAAAGCTTGAAGCAACGGATTGGAATTGGCCGTTATCGTCGGAGTCGGAGTTGGTGACGTCTCTGGATACGGTAAGCGACCCAAAAACCGTAGATGATTCTTCGGCGTCCCAGCCAGAGATAAGTTCTGGAACAATTTCATCTGGGCTAATGGGGATCGTCAAGCGAAGGAGCGACATTCGGTCGTCCACTCCGCACGGATGAGAAACGTAGCGCAGTGCAGCATCGAGTAGTCGAGGGCTTGTGGGCCGACTAAGCTGTAAAGCCGGTGGTTCTAGTAAAAGGGGAGTTGGGGGAAAGTGCGGTATCTGTGTCCGGTGAGGGGGCGGGTTCTCGGGTGTTGTTGGAAGAACGCAAACATCTTCCATGTCGGCGTAAGATCGATCGTCATTTGACAGATTGAAGACTAACTCGTAACCATGGTTCTCGACTCTGTCGTCAGAGAAACCTTTGAACATGACGACATCCGTTGGCATCAGGAGCTGCAACGATGAAGCCTATCCACTGTTTCAGCAACTTGGCACGAGGAACGCCTAACAACATACCCTGCTATCCTCGGAAAGACGAACCCATGGGTCATGAACAGCGGCGGAGAGAGGAGGGTCATTTGAGTTTCCGCACGACCACAATGTCTCGTCCGGATATCCCATAATCTTGCCTCTGTCCAAAGGCAGGACAAACGAGCTCGGTATCCACCCAATGCGGTCGCCCTGGGGTCGCATAGCCGCCCACCAACCGGAATGTTCTTGTTTGACTATCATCAGCACTTCGTCCTGGTGAAATGACAGATGGGCCGGATCCGAAGACTCGAAGTCGTGCATGCAGACGACATGCAAAGACTGGGGATTGTCCACACTGGGTGTCGAGCCGGAAACTGAGAGGCCATAATTGCTATAGGAAGACGAACTGGACCAAGGATCGGATGAGGATGTCGCGGACAGCGGTACATCTGTTGAGATACGTAGAGGCTTGCGCTGTTGAACTGTAGCATCGAGGGAGTTCGACATGGTGAAATGGAAAGGGGTGTTCAAGCACAAGTGATACGCACTTTATCCTTGCAACGAAGTCTTCAATCAGTTACCGTCGATCGATCAGCGATTGGTCTCTGATCATATGGGTAATATGCATCCGCACAGTTGGTATCCTGTCACTTGCGCGTGCTACAAAAGGGTCGGCTATTCCCACAAACTGTATGCCGACGCGAACCTCCTTTGTAGAGATGAGACGAGGCGTCAATATAGAACCAAAACCTGCGACAATCACGGACCTTGGCGACCAAGTTCGAAATACAGCGTCATATCATAGTGAAAGCTTGGGGCAGAACACAGCATTCTAAAGACTTGGCTGGACACATGTCCCAGTCCTTCGCTGCTTACGATGAATGATTATCCCTGAGTAGGCCCCCGGTCCCTGGAGCCGTGCCAACGATATCACAGGCGAGTCAAAGAAGTTCCGAGCTGGGCACGAGCACCACAGCGATGTACGATGGGGATCAACATGTTGACTTCAGCTGAGAATTGGACAAGTGAATGATACACGACGTGAATTCGTAGCGGGCCGACGGTCGAGTTCAGCGTTGACAGAGCAGTCTCATAAATTCAACACCTTCTTATTTGTTACGTAATCTTGCAGAGCTCTCACTGGCTCCCTACTCTGTTTTCTCCTTAGCGTTTCATCCGTCAATGTTAATGTCCATCGCTTCCTCGTCACCTTTTTCCGGGGCTTTCCGCTTCCCTTTGCCATCTCCGCTCGACCCAAAAGTTCTCTGTTCCTGCTCGAGCTTCTGATTGCAAACAAGGTTGGGGAAGGGCGTGAACAAACAAGCAGGAAAGATGGAGACGAGACAATGTTACCTTGCTGCTCTTTGGGTGGGTCTTAGGATGAGCCTTAGCAAGGATTCAAAGGTATCGGAGGAGAGTGACTACCTCTTTCCCATTTCATGTATCGCGCGCTTCAGCAGAGCTGCCGTATTTCACTTTGCCTCGCAAGTACCTCTGCAACCGGCCGCTGCGCCTCCGGCCTCTCCTGCCGATCAACCAGGTGTTCCAGCGCTTCGAACACCTTGGGATCAGTGACCCAAAGACGGATACGTGTGCAAACTGAGCGCGCAAACCCGGATAAGGAGACTCGGTGCTTCGGTCGTTCTGACGCCAGGTCACTGCAATCGGCACCACCGGGCCCGGGATTGACTGACTTGAAATAGATAGGAATGACTTTGTCGACACCCGGCTGATATTGGCAACACTGGATGGCACATGTCCGGTGCCAGTGTCGCATCATCAGCTCGTTCAGGTGAGACGCGAAAGCAAATAACTTGCCGAAATCGATCAACCGCCTTCTTGTCATCTTGTTGGATTAAGGACCCATGGATATCCAGTGGGAAAAATTCACGCAGGCGTGCTTGAATGCCGCCTCGGCCTCGGTGGCCGCACGATGTGACCAGAAATCCATGCCAAAGACAAATCTGAAAAACCCGACCACAGAGATCATGCTGCAGTGATACTAATCTCCACATCAAAGTTTGGAGATGCCTAAGGTGTCCGTGATTGCTTCTCGCGGATCACGAGCACTTCCGACACCTTTAGAGACGACCAACTATTGGAACGCAGTTAGCAATCCACATTCAAATGATATGGGAATAGGAACTCACATAGGGAGACCATATTGTTTGCTTTCGCAACCTCATGAAGTGGAGCTTCATTGGGTGATGGGGCATGCTGGTCCCACCCCAGCTCACAAAATGGCGAAAATGTTAATTGACCCATGTTGTGAGAGTCGACTGCCAGCTCGTTAACAGGATTGAAGACAGAAATGCAGAAGACACATACATGATGCTTCCGGGGATGCAGAGTCACTGACTTTCGATGTCGTCGACGCAAAAAGCACCCAAACTGCCCCCACATCATAAGTGTTTCCAGAATATGAATTGATGACCCGAAAAATTTCTGCCGAATGCCTAAAACCTTGCACCTCATGGAGCGGATGGGCCTCGTCAAGCGCAATGACTGGCTTTGGCCCTTTGAACCCGGCAGAGAATACTGTCGCATACTTGTCGCACATGCACCCAATGATTTGTTCTTCGCAGCATACCGAGAAAGCGGGGGAATCCCGATATCCCAATGATCTGCCAATTCCGTCAAAAGCGGGTCAAGGGTAGGGATTTACGAAACCCACTTGGTTGAAGTTGGTTGTATGCGTCATTCAATCGTCGGAAAAAATAGATACGGTGTTGTGACTCCAACTGGTGCATGTCATTGTTCTAGCTCTGGACTGCTGCCGCACCATCATCATGACTGGTCAGCCGGGCTGACAAGTCGCCTTCAATAACCTTGAAAATGGCAGTAAAGAGAGCACAGCATTGGATAAAGTTTTATGTCTCATATTTGCAAGATCCAGTCAAAATGTCCGCGGTTACGTTGTCGCGAAGCGGATATCCACATTTGTCCACCTGGGGTCGAAGGTTCAAACGTTCATTTATAACAACAAGACGCCCCTGTCAGCAGGCTATGCAAGCGCGCGTGAGCACCCAACCAAAGGATGAATGAAAAGATGAAGGACCTCCAAGATGGTGCGTGAACTTTGCACCACGGAACACAATTTCGCATAATACTCTCGCCCGACACACATTGGTTCGCTATAGTTCTGTTCGTTCGGCTCGAGGTATTCGTACAAAGCGTCGACGGCAATGCCTTGATAGGGTCTCGTCATCGCTAATGATTAATTTATGCTTCTCCTGTTGCGAGAGAGCACCCTCGACTCCTGAACGTAAAGAAGTGGTGAGCAGAATACGAGACCAGAACCCATCCTGTGACGAAGCAGAAGAAACATTTGGTTTAGCACGAAGGATCTCTATATAGGGGATTATGAGCCCGGCTCCTCCGGAACCGTCGTAAATTTGGAAGAGACACACGTACGGGTGTTTAGAACCTCGTTGAAATCTTGGTTGTTCCATGCTTCAACGAGGGTTTGTCGTAAATCCGAGTGGGCTTTTTTTAGCAGCGGTTTCATGTTTGCGGGACTGGCGTATTGTATGTCCAAGATACCGTTTGAAGCTAGAACGATAGTCATGAGGAGGACGGTCAATTGCGAATAACTGTCGGTAGGATCACTCGGAAAAACAGCCTCGATAGCTTTCTTCACCCTATATGCCTAGAGACGTCAAAGGTGCCCGAGGCTGACATGTTCGAAGAGGGAATGGCACTTTTCTATAATTATCCCCTAAACTTTTGACGAAGCAAAACAAGGCCAAATAGCCATGGGCTGGTACGGGGATGATAGTGGAAGTCTCCAAGTGTGTGTATCCCAGGAGTTTGTTTCAAACGCACCTTGGATCCGATAGGTTCATTTCACTCTTAAACATAGTACTAGCGTTGTACGAACGCTACTAGTACTAGGCCGGTGACGAATAAATTTGGTGTCGCCCGGGCCGATATCGGCGACTCGGATCCGTGGGTTGCTCGCCGGTGGAATTGCTGTGTGCTACACATTCAACAATGCCCACTCCTGTATGGAACTCTGCAAAGGCCAAAGTAATGCACATCCTTCCCAATCACAACGCAGTACTGATCGCGCTCTGTGTAGGTGCAACTTCGGTGCGTTCTTGGTGCATGGGAGATGTCTTATCTGTTCATGATATTCATACTGGATATTCCAGGCTCTCTGTTCAACGTCTCCGAACATTGCAACAGAAAAAGGAAGCCCAGGCGAAGAGTTCTCGCCGTGATATTGCATTCTTGTTAGAAAAGGGAAAGATTGAGAGCGCACGGATCAAGGTGGAAGCGAGTAGGTGCTCAATCCAATTTACGCGGGAGCATATCCTAACTGGTACACGCCGTCATTCTCTCCCGCAGTCATTAATGAGGATATCAATCTTGAATTCTTAGAGCTCTTAGAGCTCTACTGTGAGCTCCTGATTGCCCGCTTTGGATTGCTCGATCAAAAGTGAGTATGAGCACCGAACCATATCATGGGTCGCGTAATTCCACGACGTCTCTCACAGCACGCGCGAACCTGATCAGGGTATCAAAGAGGGAGTCTATGCCATCATTCACGCTGCGCAGAGAACCGAGGTAAAAGGTAATTGGGTCGTCGTTTTCTAGTCGCCAGCTGACTCCCTGGATCGTTTGTGTCACTTGCAAGAACTCCATGTACTACGCGAACTCCTCATGCACAAGTATGGTCGGGAACTCTCGACAGTAGTGATAGAAAACCGCGGAGATTGTGTGAGCAGCCGGGTAAGCACGCTTGGCCCCTAGTTTGTTCCGAGTCCCTGATGTCAACCATAATTCTGGTACGATCAGGTGGTGAAGAAGTTACTGGTCGAAACACCGTCGCCAGAATTAGTTGATGGCTATCTGACGGAGATAAGTCAAGCATATGGGGTCAGGTGGTCAGCTTCCATCCCGCAAGTGGTCGTCAGAGATGAAGCTGGCAAAACGGTTGGTGTGGCCTCTCTCATTATCTTCCCACTCACCTATCCCTTATAGAATCGGACGCAGACTTCAGAGGAGTCTCTTCCAGGTTATTCGGAAGAGGGCCCCAGCTTGGGCATCGATAAACTACCTGACCTGCCTCCGATGGAAGAAGAGGAACAGAAGGCCGCTAGAAGAACAGACAGTACAACAACGTCCGCTGTGGAGACTCCCGCGGACGATTTCGAGACCTTGGCACGTCGTTTCCAGGAATTGAAAAAGCGCTAGCCCAGGTGGGTTGAACAGGAAACGAGTGGTGGTTTTAGTTTTGATGGTTTGATGATGCACCACCCCGTTGTGAAACTGATCATCATACCCCTGTGCGTTTATTGTAACGTTCCCGCGCTGCGGATCGGCTTATGAGTACATCCGTGTATGCCTCTTGATCAAGCGATGTCCGCCGCCGATCTCGTCCGATAGCTATTTTGACGGAGAGATCTTCTGTGGTTTCGCCGCGCATTCGTCTTCTGCATCTGTTCCTCGCCCGGCACATGACGAGTTTGAAGCAAATGCAAATTGGGGTCGGTGTTTCCTTGAACGTCTTCCGGATCTGAGTACTGAGTCCCGAATCTGAATTCCACTGCTCGGCAGTGCGAGGACACGACGAGAATGGCTTTATACCTTGTAATATTTACTAGCCGGAACACGATGCATCGGCAGTCAAAGGGGTCAGGCAAGCACGATGCCAACGAAATCTCTTTATATCCGCACTGGACCCTGCGGTCTCACGGTCGAGTTTTGAGTTGCTCCAACTGGCGTGTTCTCGGCGTGTTCGGTTTAGTTACCCCGACGAAGCGACTAAAACACTAGCACCGAGTTCCATGTGTAACTTATGTGGATGGCAGGCAGCCTGCCAGGTGGAAGCCGTGATAACTGTCTATATCTACATGGCTCGGGGAATTTGCAGGCATTGAAGCAAACTGTCTGCAACACGATACTGCGGAGATTCGCGGGAAGCCTATGAAATGTCATAATGGGAATACGTCGATGGATGTGTCTTTGGGTGTGGGTCGAAGAGTCCGATGAGACAAGCTGCTAAGCGTTCTCCGGCTGTATCAGGGGTAATGAGGTGATAGTATAATGCACGAGGGACTCGGCTAAGGGGGATTGGCATTCGCATCGCGAGTCCGGCAGTCGGGCTGCAACATTGTCATCGAAGTAAGCGAGCTCAGATATGCCACATTTCGAGTTGGACATGGTGACAGCGGCTCCGACGGATGCGCAAAATATTCATGTTCCGGGCGGAGCTGAGCATCTCTCCGAAGATGAACATGAACAGTGACTGTAGGCAAGTAAGTACTACTTATGAGATCTGATGGCATCGGAGATGGGACCAAACCCGAGCAATCTGAGAATGCCCGTGGAATTGCTATCGAGGAGCTCCGTCGTGCATATCTCCAGAGACGGCGAAAATTCTGGATCAAACCTTAAGGTGAATTCACGTAAAAGGGTCCCGTGCACACGAGAAGACTCCTCGAGAGCGCTCAGCGGTGGAAAAGAAGCAATCGAGTTGGAGGTGCATTCTGAGCGGAGGAAGAGGTGGAAGGAAAGAGGCTCTGTAGTCCTCGGGCGTTAGTCTAACTAATTCGTATTCACGCGGTTGCGGTTAGTGTGAATGACGGAGCAATGTCCATGTCCGCCGAACTCCCACTTCCCCCCTCAAACTACAAATATCATTTATAACTCTTTTCCATGTTCATCCGTTTCATCACTTATGCTGTCTGCCGCAATGCCTCCCCCGTCATACACCTTCTCCGACGATAGCGACAGCGACAGCGAATCCGATCGCTACACCGAAATGTCCCTCGACTCCAGCGTCGCCAGCTCCAGGACCTCCGTGGACGCCTCCATGCGTTCTGCATCCCCAGTTCCTTCCGTATTCTCCGTCACGAGCTCGATGCGCGCACAGGCTTACCGTCAAGAGTATGGTAGGGGCCTCAACAATTATTCCGATGTTTATCGCCTGCCAGCAGATGACGAGGAACTGGACCGCCTCAGTCCGTTTGACTTCCCCCTCTCATCTGTCTCTCTTCTCATCCATGTCAAAGACAAACAACACGAAATGTTTTGCAAAGTCATGGGAAAGTATCCACCTGCAATGCCCGAAATCATGGCCGATGATGGCTTCGAAGTCAAGGCTATCCTTGATCTCGGTTGCGGAAGCGGCAGCTGGTCAGCCAACGTTTTCTCTGCGTAATACCTCGTGCATTTATCGCCGCCAACAGGATAATGGACGTGGCGAGAGAGTTTCCCGATAGCAGTGCGGTCGCCGTTGATCTTGTTCCCATGCAGTCCTTGTGAGCTTCTATCATAACCCTTTGATATAACCTTTCTTGACTGTCCGGAGATCTATGCCCTCAAATTGCAGGTGAGAGCTCACCTACCCCCCTGACATTCGTGTGCCAGACATCGTCCCTTGATGCAGAAGCGAGGTGGACGACATTAATCTCGGTCTCGAACATTTCTACGGAGACTTCAACGTTGTGCATTGCCAGCTTATCTCCTCGGGTGTAAGTTTCCCTCTGTCGTCTATCAGCCGTAAGTTGAACTGGATTTCAAAATCTCCTCAGATTCGCGACTACCATGGTTTGATCGACCACATAAGTCATGTGCTCCGGCCAGGCGGTCTGATAGATCTCACCGAATTTCCGTTCTATTTCACTGGGTTGGACAGGCAGCCTATCGTCCCACCCGCTGGGTCATTTCACCCTCCATGGACCCCCCTTTTCATGTCCTATATAAGACGAGCAGTTGAAGCACGGGGAGGCGATGCAGATGCATCTACTCATCTACACGAGTGGGTATCTAACCACCCAGCATTTGAAGACGTCGTGCGTCGGCCGTTTTGGTTTCCGTGTTCTGCCTGGCTGCCTGGAAATAGTCCGGAAACGAGATTTTGGAACGAAATTGGAGCAACGATGAGGGACGATATCAAGGTAGGCGATATCTCCGCCGACGGGGCGTTAGTTTAATTTTTTTTTACTGCAGGCATTCTTAAAGTCTGCTCGGCCACTGGTACTAGGCCATGGCCTCTCGGAAGAGTTTGTCGACGCTATGGAGCACAATGCTTGCACCGAGCTCGACGAGGGTGTGACTCCGGTCTATGTTTTGATAGAAAATGTTTATGCCCGCAAGAGGCACTGACTGTAACACGATTGAGCGTACTTTTCTCGCGCCTGCATTTTTGGGTTGTTCAGCATCACATCCAGTGTACTCACAACATATTGCATGATTCCCGATGCACGCTATATACCTACATGTGATGTATCTAGCTCATCATCTATCAAATTCATCGAGCATCAACTTGTATCCTAGGTTGTGCAAGACGGTCCACGTCCTCCCTTGCGTTTTGGGCCGAAAGCAGAAAAATGACGGAGGACGGAGTAAGACAGCAAGGGTTTCGGTAATGAATCAGGCCGACCACCTCGCGTTGGGAGATCGACGAAGGTGAAGGTGAAGAAGTATGCGTATGGGCCCGTCGGAGACGGCCTTCTCGTTCTCCTTGCTGCTTCCTTCAAGCTGACACAAGATCGGGCCTAAGGCAATCACCGGTCACGATCCAGGTGACGCAAGCCGATAAATTAGTGTCCTGGAATCTACGCCGTCGGAGACTGTGCTGCTTGCCAATGCTCCAGATGACTTCGCAGAACGAATAAGTCCCCGGGGGCCGTTAGAGAAGAGGAAGAGGCGGCGAGGACCACCTACGTGACGCATCGAAACAATTGACTGGGGTTGTAGGGGGATGCCGGTGGGTGGGGAGCATAAGACCGTTGGGAGAAAACGTGCGACGGTTTCCCGGCCGCATTGCCAGCTTGACGTATTGCCTACGAGCGCGCTATTGTCAAAAACCGAGGACCTGTTACGAAAAAAAAAGAAATTGCCTGGACATTTCAGGTGCGAACCGGAGCAGTATCTTGCTGCGTCGTCGCGGAACCGAGATCGAGGATGAAGTGGCGAAGTGGGCAACGGGGTGAAAAACGGGAATTTCTTGGCATGGTTTATGGACTTGGGCGAGAAAGTTGGCGGCGGGGATAGGAGTGCGGCTCCAATCTCTGCGATTATGTATGCCGCCCATTGTTCCTCGCTACGCCACACAACCCTATTGACTCAGATCCGATAAGTACTCGAGACATAAAATCTCAGAGGCTCAGGTTATTGAATACTTGGCAGCATCCAAACTTACTTCTATGTTGCGTGATGTACAATGAAACCGACTGAAAAAAAAAACAACTTTTTAAATCGGGGAGAGAGAACGGGCTCTATGATAACCAACCAAATTCCTGTGTTGAGAACTCCACCGCAATGCCACCATCGAGATCAGATTATCAGTCGCCCGTATGGAACTCAAAGCGAGATAGGTAAGCATTCGTGGGTGCAGCAACTTTACGAACCCGCTCGCTGCGTGAATCTGTCAGGCTATTGGCCGCATTCCTTGCGATTATTAACGGTCGAATTGATCCGGTTTGTGGTGCAGGAATTATGGCCCAGTTTCTTCTTGCCGTATAACAAAAGAGAATCTGGCAGTCCTTGGGTAAGCGGTCAACGTTTCAAATTCAACAGGGAGACGTAACATTGTCACTGCATGCTGCACGTCACGGTGTGCACCTCCAGCTGTGTCCAAGTTGGCGGTCACTGTTCTTCACGCCCACCGAGTGGAACGTTGCAAGTGAATACGAAGAGACCTACTGCCGTTAGTATGATAGGGGACTAGTGGTTCTGACCTGATTGGGTGACTTCACTGCAAAGAATAAGGGAATAATGAATACATTTAATTTAATTTTGACCCTACGAAAGGTAACCCTACATCTATTACTACTTGCCATCTTTAGGCCAATTTGAAACCATGCCAAAATTTCCTTAGTAGGTCAAGTTGCAAGAGTAGAAAGTTCAGAACGGGCGAGATGAAACAGCGTCGCCGACATCGCCGACCTCGAGGTGGATATACTAATTGATTCACATCCGCCTGAGCGAGCTGTTGACCCGTCGTAGGACTTGTGGCAGCAGCCCTAGTGGACGCAGATGTCGAACACAACTGGGATGCTAGCCTCAGCAGTACATTCAACTTCCTCCGAGAGTGCTCGGGCGGAATAGTGTTCGACGCCTGTCGCTACCTGTTAAAACCAACCTCGTGCCTTTTCGTTGCAACATTCCCCTTTCCGTCATTCACGTTGGCGTTGCGCCAACTAGCATGCCATCGCCTTGGTTTTCCTCCCCCCCCCCCTCCACCTTGTCGTGCAACCCCCAGTGCGTTATTGCTTACCTTGTGTTGCATGGACCACTTCCTCCTTCCACCCTTCGTGCCAATGTTGTCTACACACAGTCATTGGTGCTCGTGACGTCCTACTTATCATGTCGCAGTGCTTCCTTTCTTCTCTGTTACCATGGACGGCTAAAAAATTCTTTTAAACAGTCGTGGGGTGGTGAACCGGCGGTGAAAGGTGATTTGGGCATGCATTGATAATATATGATTATGACGTACTCTGCGCCTAAATGGCTCACTGCGGTCAAGATTCAGCAGGATGAACTTGAGAGCACTAAAATTTTATATCTCGGAGGGTCACCCGGTACTGGTCTTTCAAACCATCTTTGCAACTGATCCGTCGGACATGACTCGCTCCGATCGAACGTTGTGGTTGCCTTTCTACGTCTATAGTTTGAGCGACACTACGATCGGATGCGATAAGCGATGCAGCCTACCGCCATCCGGCCTCGCTGAGCAGGGACATGTCGGAACAGCCTGCAGGATGCGACGGTCAGCGGACGACGGTTCGAGCGCATGTCACAGAGGAAGTTATGAGGAATTTTTCCTTCAAAACTTTCACATCTCCATGACATCAGCCTCTACGTCATCGACATCCACGTCCATCATGTCGTCGGCGGTGAGAGGACGTCTATGACGTATCTCCTCTTGTTCGCATATGAGACGATGCCGTGACGTGTCTGCCGTTAGCGCGCCACTCACGAGTCCTTCCACGCACGTGAAACTAGTCGAAAGAAGTTGACTGCACCGTGCGTGATCCAACGTCGTACGGTCTCGTTCATCGTACTTTCATCTTCATCCTCATCTTCGATGATGCCACCGGTTAGTTGGTCCTCTTCCTCGACGTCCAACACTTCAATTTCCATGTGTCAGGAATCCCTGCTCTTCCAGTACCCACGTCCGAACACATTGTGATCGACCCATTAGATCCCGCACATGCGCCAGTCCCCGGGCAGTTGAGAGCACGGACGCTGTCGAGCATTACCCAATGTTCTGTACAGGCTTGAGTGGGACTAGAAATCGTGTATGTCCTTGGGGATCGAATAAAATAAGAATGGGGCCAGATCATGTAGTGCTCCAGGGTCGTAAGAAGGTTCATGTGTTTGCTGACAGAGATGACGGTTCAAAGCAATTTCGCGAAAGCAGGGGTACTGGTACATACTTGAATGTCTGTGTGAGTTACCCTGTGAGTGGCTGAGAACCGTGACTTCACTGTCATTCCTCTGGCTCTGCAACGGAAAATTTGCGGAGAGGACGACCGTCTGGGATAGAGATTGGGTGGATTAGACGAGTGGGGCGGAAGCGTTCGATAGTGAGGATGACAGGGTGCCTGAGTGGAACGGGGGTACTGCGACTGCGAGGGCGGTGTGTGGAACTGTCGGATCGTATCCTTCCTCGGTAGGCCTTAGTGAACAGCCCAGGAACGTTCTAAAAGTCTGCTCCGAATAAAAGAGGAAGCGCAAAGAAAGGCCTCGCTGTCGATTGAACCTCTCGCAGCCCGATGAAATTACAGCTGGATCATGCATATCGCAGAGTTATCCAGGCTTACTATTGGAAGGGCGATTGCTAGTGGGAATTGACAAGTGAGTTCAGCACGATTAATCCTCTTGATGAGGCCATGTTGAACAGGTTTTGGACCAATATGGCCATTTTAGTCATTGTCGAGTTACCAAATACGGAACCCTAGCTAAGTAAACCCTAATTCACACGACTCCACCAAATTCTAAATTCTTTGAGTTCAAGACCTGCTCACCGTCGTCGTCTGCCATGGCCTACGTGTCCAAAAAAGAAGAAGATAGTAACCTCAGCTTCTACAACAACAACAAGACTACGATCATACAGGAGGCCCGTGCGTTCAATGAGTCGCCCATCAGCCCGCGGAAATGTAGGGCCCTGCTCACGAAGATCATCTATCTCGTTTACATTGGCGAGAACTTGACCTCGCAGGAAGCCACTACGTTGTTCTTTGGCACCACTAAACTCTTCCAGCACAAGGATGTAAGTTGAACGAATTCCACCGACTCGGGGAATGTCTATTAATCACAATGTGATACAGAGTGCGTTGAGGCAGATGGTCTACCTCGCGATCAAGGAACTGGCCACTACAGCAGAGGACGTGATCATGGTCACGAGCAGCATCATGAAGGACATGCAGCCAAACTCCGAAGTTATTTACAGGCCAAATTCTATTCGTGCATTATGCCGAATCATCGATGCAAGTTGTCAGTACCTCAATGCCCTAGTAGCTAACTCATTTTCTACAGCCTTCCATGGCACAAGGCGTTGAGCGTTTCTTCAAGGCCGCCATAGTTGATCGCACGCCTTCCATATCATCTGCCGCGTTAGTTTCTTCTTACCATCTCTACCCCCACGCAAAAGATGTGGTGAAACGATGGGTCAACGAAGCCCAAGAGGCAGTCAATGCAAAGCCGTCCCCCTCGTTATTTGGCACTTCCTCGGGGGGTTACCTCAATTTCGGGTCTTCTTCGAGTTCATCGAACAGCGGATATCAACCTATTCCCTCGACCAGTTACATCACCCAGTATCATGCTCTCGGTTTGCTTTATCTCATCCGCCAGCAAGATAGAATGGCAGTTACAAAGATGATCCAGCAACTTGGTGGTGGCAAATCTGGCGCCGGCACGACATTGAAGAACTCGATGGCTCTGTGTATGCTAATCCGCTATGCTGCCAAGGTCATGGAGGAGGATCCAAAGTACGCAGTGCGTCATGCAGAAACAGGCGTCCCAGTCTCACCGTCATTTTAGTGTACAAAAGCAAATTTTGGACCTACTCGACGGCTGGCTACGGCATAAGAGCGATATGGTGAACTTCGAGGCCGCCCGTGCCATTTGCGAGATGAAGCACGTCGCTGCTGCACAATTGACCAAGCCTATTGCAGGTTTGTTCTCGCCCTTTTTCATACGCTTGCGTTTCTCAACGTACCTCCCAGTCCTTCAACTTTTCCTTTCGTCCCCAAAACCGGTCTTGAAGTTCGCTGCAACTCGTACCCTCGCTGCGCTTGCCTTGACGCACCCGGCAAGCGTAGCTGCGTGCAACGTAGACCTGGAGAATCTCATCGCCGACCCCAACAGGAGCGTTGCTACATATGCCATCACAACCCTTCTCAAGGTACTGTTATGTTGTTCTGCTGGTCTATCTAGTGCTCATATCCTCCAGACTGGCAATGAGGCCTCGGTGGACCGCCTTATGAAGCAAATCACAGGTTTCATGTCAGAAATCAGCGACGAGTTCAAAGTCATCGTTGTCGATGCCATCCGATCCCTCTGTATCAAATTTCCTTCCAAGCACGCGTCAATGCTCGCCTTTTTATCCGGCGTCTTGCGCGACGAGGGTGGATACGAGTTCAAGCGGGCTGTCGTGGAAGCCATGTTCGACATGATCAAGTACATTGTGGAATGCAAAGAACAGGCGCTTTCACACTTGTGTGAGTTCATCGAAGACTGCGAATTTACGAAGCTCTCCGTCCGTATCCTTTATTTGCTCGGCGTCGAGGGACCAAAGTCTCCTCAACCTACGAAGTACATTCGATACATTTACAACCGCGTCGTGTTGGAAAATGCAATTGTCCGCGCTGCTGCCGTATCAAGTCTGGCCAAGTTCGGTGTTAACGCAATTGATGCTGGTCTACGTCGCAGCATCGGTGTTTTGCTCAACAGGTTGGTCTTTCTTATCTTCGTTTTACACGACTTCTGATCCCTGCCAGGTGCTTGGATGATGTTGATGACGAGGTTCGCGATCGTGCAGCCATGTATGTGAGAGTATTCAATGAGAAACCACTTGCGGATGCGTACGTGAAAGAAGGTATGTGTTTGCCCGATTTATCAAGGCTACCATGGGTGATGCTCGCTCCTGACAGAGTCGGTGTTCTCTCTGACCGCACTGGAGTCAAAGCTGGTTACATACGTCAACGATCCCGCTGCCGCCGCTCAACCATTTGACACATCTTCAATACCCAAGATTAGCCGTGCCCAGTTAGCAGCAGAATCGAGCCGTAAGCGAATCCATGCCCGTGATGGGAGATGATCTTACCAGAGCTTTTAAGGACCAAGTACATTGGATACAATCGCTGTTCCTACCAGAACCAACGCGTCGCCGCCTCCACCAACTGCAGCGGAGACTCAATCGACATATGCACAACAACTAGCCGAAGTCACTGAATTAGCAGAATATGGCCCAGTTCTGAACAGCAGCATAAAACCGATGCAGTTAACGGAGACGGAGACAGAATACCAGGTTACGTGCGTCAAGCATATATTCCAGGAACACGTTGTATTTCAGGTGCGAGATAGATGTCAGTGACTTTGATAGCGGTGCTGATTGGGAGGCAGTTCAATGTCTCGAATACGCTTCCCGACACCGTGCTGGAGCAAGTTTTTGTGATCATGCAACCTCAGACAGAGTCGGGACTGACAGAAGACTTTATACTCCCTGTTCCAACGCTCGCGGCATCAACTTCACCGAGCATTGTCTACGTCTCGTTTACGCGGGATTCGCCAGAAGAATATGTCACGGCATCGTTCCAGTGTGTACTCAAGTTCGTCAGCAAGGAACTTGATCCCTCCACCGGTGAACCCGAGGAAGAAGGATACGAAGACGAGTATCAATTAGAAGATGTGGAGCTTACCGCCGGCGGGGACTACATGATACCGAGTTATTCATCGTTCTCTTCAGAGTGGGAGCGGCTGCGCTCGGGCGCCACTGCCACCGAGACATTTTCTCTCACCGCTATGGAAAGCATTAAAGGTGGGTCGAACCATGTTTTTCGATACGCTACGGCTATTGATGATCCCAATCACGGCATACGTGTATTCGTATGGGTACTCCGATTCTCACGAACGTCACAGCTGCATGCGACTCGATCATTGAGATCCTTAACATGGAACCGCTGGGAGGCACAGAGACGCCGGGTTCCCCATCGGTACACACGCTCCAACTGTCTGGGCTGGTCACTGGCGGGGGCGGAAAGGTGCTTGCGAGATGTCGGATGACGTTCTTGAAAGGACAAGGGGTTACTCTGGAGGTGGGTGTCCGTGCCGAGCAGGAGAGCGCATGTGCACTAGTGATATCTGCGATTGGTGGTTGAGGCACAATACAGACTTATGACTTGTCTTCTCACCAATTCCCTGGTTCGTTCTGAGTGAGAATAATCCCGTCACCAAAGCTGTGGGGCGTTCCCCGGGCGCATCCTCGCATGCCGACCAAGCAAGTGAGACACATCTTATTATAAGGCGATGAGGTGATCTCGTGTGGAACGTTCCCCGGGCACATCCCCCGAGGCTATATAATTCATCAGCGGGAGAAAGAGCCAAGATATTGTTCACTCGACGTCGCGTCCGAGCCGAGCAGTACAAGAACCAGATATGGCGGTGACAATTCATCCTCAACCACAGTCGTCGTCCTCCGCGACTGATAGCGGGGACACAAAGCGCCGGTCGACAGCTGCATCCTCGACCATGCCAGCTCCGCCCTTGCCCACCCCAAAGGTCATCCATGTCAACACCAGAGGCGCCGTGATTCTGGCAGAGGAATCCCCCGAGGTGTGTGTTGTTTGCATGCTGCCGAATTGGCTTCCTGACAGGCGTCTGTTCTCCCCAAGACACGAGACAGCAGAGGGATATACCTCCCAAACTACATCGAGCCCGTCTCCTACATTGCTGTCGACGTACGTTTGCGCCTCCTGGTCGCACCACTCACTTCATCGCGTCGTTTCTAGATTGGTGGCTCCCTCGCCAAGGTCGTCTATTTCACTCGTTCACCTGAGCCACCTTCTCCATCCGTCGCTGCGACCCATGGTAGTTCCTCCGAACCAGGCAGCCTCTCGACCTCGCCGTCACAGAGTCCCATCTCTCTACGTTCGCCACCCATCCCCCCAAGTTCGTCTCACACGCGTAACGGTACACTCACCCCCCTCGTGCTCGAGTCGCATACAAACGACCACAATGACGCCCTTGACACCGACCTACTGCGGTCCACCATCCTCCATCGCGCAGCGCGGGTCCATCACATCCCCGGTGGCTCCATCAATTTCGAGCGCTTCGAGACCTCCAATATATCGGCTCTCATCACGTTCATTTCCGACCTCATCAGTCGTTCTGCTGTCGCTAATGGCGTCTCGATCGAGGAGATGCGACGGGGTGTCAAGATCATGGCGACCGGAGGGGGTGCGCACAAGTTTGGGGAGCTGTTCGAGAAGGAACTATTGGTCGAAGTCCGGCGCGAGGACGAGATGGAGTGCCTGATAGAAGGGATGAAGTTCATGGCCATGATCCCGGACGAGGTGTACTACTTTTCTGACGAGCTCATCTCGGAACTCTCCCACTCAGGCACGACTAAAGGCGCGGGAGATGAGGACGGTGATTCGGCTACCTCGACATCTGCCGATCAGACCGCGCTCGAGCGGCCGTCGCCTAATCCGCCAAAGTTTGCGGTTATGTTTGAATCTGAGGAACCCTCGGCCCATCTTCCGTGTTTACTTGTCAACATTGGTTCCGGTGTATCCATCATCAAGGTTGATGCCGATGGCACGTTTGAGCGCGTGAGCGGTACTAGTCTTGGTGGCGGTACCTTGTGGGGTTTGCTAAGCTTGCTCACGCCTGCCCGAACGTTTGATGGTGAGTAAATGGTTGATCATGTCCATATGACCACTGACGGCGCTTTTTTTCTTGGCAGAGATGTTGGCCCTATCCGAGGAGGGTGATAATGCTACCGTGGACATGCTTGTTGGCGACATTTATGGGACGGATTACACGAAGCTCGGGCTGAAATCGACGACGATCGCGAGTTCCTTTGGCAAGGTCTTTAAGCACAGTGGCGAGGGGAAGGAACGCAGGACGTTCAAAGCAGAAGATATCAGCAGAAGTCTGCTTTATGCAGTGTCGAACAACATTGGACAGATTGCGTGCGTGGTGGCTATTCGTCGACCTCGGTTGAGATCACCTGACCACGCCCGGTATAGATACATGAACGCGGAGAAGTACGGCTTGGACAGGATATACTTTGGGGGTTGTTTTATTCGCGGTTAGTTTTGACCACCTCGGACGTACGGGTGGCTCATGCTGTTGCAGGACATGCAACTACGATTACCACCTTGTCGTATGCGATACGATTCTGGAGCAAGGGTACGAAGCGTGCGCTCTTTTTGAGACATGAAGGATTCCTGTGCGTGTCTCTTAAATGTATTTTCTGCTGTGCTCCACGTTTACGCCCACATTGGTAGAGGCTCAATCGGTGCATGGGTCAAGAACATTGACGCGGAAGAAACCCAAGGGGGATCGCCGGCAGCCAGTTCCTCGTGATTTGGGCAAGGGACAGTGACGCGCGGTCTCACACGTTTCGATGCCCAGACGTACCCCACGAGGAGAATAATTTCTCACCATGACTATAAAAATACCTTGCATACTCTCACTGCCACGGATGACTGCATAGACCCTTATTTTAAATAAGTCTATGTAGTAAGTGAAACCAGTACTGTAATAGTAAATTACGTTATTGTGTCAGCATATACAATGTACTCGAAATGTGCTCTGGAGACTTCGTGGAGCTAGCCTGATCAGATTTGCGTTGGGTGTCGATTACTCGTGCCGGTTCGAGGGAAATGGGAACATCGATGCCACTCGTTAGCTTCGTTCTATTGAGTGATCGATACTAGTGGGTCCGCTCTACAGCCGCCACATGGCTGTATCCGGAGACTAGGTGAGATGGGGGGGATCTGGATGCTGAGCGAGCACTTTGCGCGGACATGAAGGGGGGGGACACACACACACACACGCTAGAGCGGCAAGGAGAGATCGAGATGGAGGTGTGCCAGCAGTGGTGACACTGTAAATTTATATTATTTGCGTGGCCGGAATGAAATTAGCATCAGATAGGCACGATGATGTAATCACTATTATACCACGTGCAACTAACCGTCGAGGTCATGAAAAAAAAAATAAGTAATGAAAGACAAGTTTCAGGAAGTGAAACGTCCGCGTCAGGGTCGAACGCTGCAAGGTTGACGAGGTTCTCGTGAAGTTGTGGAGGGTCCTGTGAGAAAAGGGGATGAGCAGATGGACAGTTAGTAGGCGTGTGAATGTTGAGCTGTTAGCAGAGAGGTACCGATTGTGGAATATTGCCAGAGCTCGATATACAGAGCCTTTGTCATGTCGCAAGCTTGACTTTTCTCTTCTCCTCTTGACCACTCCATGCACCGTCTCCACCACTCGTCCCCGCCTCTCTCAGCAAAAAGGCTCTCCCATCACAGGCCTGCCCTATCTCCTGCACCCTACCCATCCACATACGATGGCGACGACGACAGACGCTCCATAGACGAGATGCCATCAGCCAGGAGGTCACACAAGCACCTCGACCACGACAACTCAGACAAGTCTTCCAAGAAGCCCCGCCATCGCCATAGCCCTGAGCAGCTGGCGGCCCTCAACGAACTCTTTGACCGGAATGAACACCCCAGTCTGGAGGAACGCACAGAGCTCGCTGAGAGGCTTAGAATGTGAGTTCCCTCATTTGGAAATATGTACTTATCAATTCACGGACGTTCGTCGCCATCGATATTCAGGGAAACCAAGACCGTCAACGCCTGGTTTCAGAACAAGCGAGCGTCTACAAAGAAACGCAACAAGACAACCACTGCCGAGCATTCCACCGCCGCAGCCATCAACGATTTCGCACCCGAAAAATCGACCAAGCAACCGTCATCCAATCTGCCGTCAATAGCCAACCTGCTTAATTCCACCCCTCCTGTGGCTGCGGCACAGCTCCCGCCACACTCGTCACGCCCTCATCATGGCACATCCTCCTCCGCTCGCAGATCTAGGCAAAAGGATCTGCATCTCAATGACCATATCCTCGCAGACCCCATCATCAGTATGAGTCATCACCCACAGGAGACTGCCCTCGAGAGCTCCTTTTTCGCTGGTCCATCCGAGTTCTTTGGACAGGATCGGTTCATATTATCCCACCATCGTGGGCATCATCCCGAGACGGGGGCTGTGCACCCCTCACATAATCCAGACTCGGACCGCATTCTTCCTGATGCGGATAGCCGTTTCGTGTCCGAGAACGATGGCCTCCCCTCCCGAAGGGCTCGCAACGAGGTAGCAAGAATGCGTACCTCTCCAGAACAGGCAGAGGAACTGCGCCGTGCTTACGCCCTCAACGACCACCCCACACGCGATCAGAGACAAGACCTTGCTGACAAAATCGGCATGTATGTCATCTCCGGCTCATTCCTTGTTTGCCTGCTTAATCCTCATGTTCATTCTTTCCTTTTCAGGCGTGTGCAGAGCGTAACCAATTGGTTTCAGAACCAGCGCAGTCAAGCAAAGAAGCACAGAGAATCCTCCTCTACCCCGGATGTTTCTGCACATCCTGCACACAGACAGCCCCCTCCTGCCGGTGCTGCCAATGTACATACGTCCCACTTGTCCCACCCTCCTCTTCCCCCTCGATCTCACCACCCTTCGTTAATCATCCCTGCACGTGATTCCCGTTCGACGTCGTCCAAACTATCGTCGGCTGTAACCGACGATTATCGGGAAGTCTCTACTCCCCGGAGCAGGATGTCGCTGCCTCCTTCACTTAGTTCTCGTATGTCTTCTCCGCGAACACGGAGAAATGTCCCGCCCTATTCCAGGGAGCCGAGAGACCTTCACATGGATGAGGGTAGTGGGGGCGCCGGGGCCGACGACGGACTTGCACGTCCTCGGCGCTCGCGTCCAGAACCACATCAACTCAATGCACTCAAGAAGCTGCTTCATCGGACGTTGACGCCCTCAATAGAGGAGCGAAATGCACTAGCATTGGAGATTGGCATGTGAGTTCCCGTTTCGGCGATAATTTTGGAACGGTTGTTCATTGTTATCTAGGGATGTCGGCAAGGTCACCAATTGGTTCCGTAATATCCGCCAGAATGCTCGTAAGCGCGGAAGGCGTGGTGGAACCTCTGCGACTGCCAATCCCCATGAACACGATATCTCGTCCGGGTCTTCTGTGTACGACGACGACGATGCCATGGACCTCGTATACGAGGACATCATGGACCAGGAGATGGACGAACGGAGCGAGGAGGAATATCAAGAGGCTGTGACTCCCTTCACTGACGTTTCGTCATCACCACCTCCAAATAAACGGCCAAGATCGCATCTGCCTGGCCCTGACGGCATGGAGCCCGTAGACATGGGCTTCGTCGGGCCACCCACATTCCAGGACTTGAGAAAAGTCGTTGGAATGACGCCGGTCAGTGGTCCCAGCGATTATGACCTGGGGATGAACACTGTCACATATTCCGGCGTAAAAATTGAGGATGCGTTGTTGTTGTTGAGTTTCCATCAGCATGTTGTTCACTAAGGTGTGTAATCGGCGTTCATGTCATAGGCTTCTCCGCTAACCCGCCGAAGTAGACCCTTGATGTAATTGCTTCGATTCCGTGATTGTGTATCATCCTCCACATTCGTTGCCATCATCACTTGTTTCTTCTAGTAAGCCTGAAACTGCACGTCAATGTTGTTTGTGCAGTGCCTCCGTCTCCAGCATATCCGTTACTATTGATTAATTGTTCACTCTTATTTATTCCTTTCCGCTGTTCCACCACATTGAAAGTGATTGATTGCATTGGTGCCATGTTTTTGCTCTTGCTGCATATCCTGTCCGGGTCTGAGAAGCCCTCGCTTGCATCCTTACATCACCACAGATACAACCAGCAGTGTCGTAAAAGCATGTGTCACATGCTGTGTAGATAAACCCATCGAAGCAGTCATGTAAGTAAAGTGTACAGCAAAAAGAAGAACGAATGGTATGATGGCGTGATGCCCAAATAATGATCAAGATCCGCCACCCGCTCCCAGCTATATCGAATTACGTCGTGCACTCCTGCCCTTGCGCGTGGCTTTGCTCTTGTTCGCGTTCGGTCCGTCGATGGTCAGGATAGGCATTTTTCCTTGCTCTTCCCATTGGTCCATGAACTCGCACGCGGCCAAGTAGCCCTTCTGCTCGAGCTCGTCGTATTTGTGAAAGTCTAGCAATCCGTACTGTTGGAAGGGGTCAAGATCTCATCGTCGCTCCAAGAACGCTTCGCTTACGTCCAAAACGGGCATGCCCATATACAACACTCCTGGGGTAACCTTGGCTTCTTCGAGCGTCCTGACGCTCGCCGTGCTTTAAAAGAAAGCGACTTCAGAACCGCAACACACACGCATAAAGGGTGAGAATGGACAACTGACTAGGTGAGCCGACCCTGTATCTGGGGTATCGCCGGTACATTATCCGCTTCCGAAAACCGAAACCATTTATTGAAGAGGAGCCACCATCCAGACAAGGAGTCTCCATAGTAGCGAGGTGAGTTGTCGTCGATCTGCAAACCGGATTTGAATGTGAGCGCACAATGTCGACTTTCGGCGGACAACTTACAGCACCGGGGTCCGCTGCAAACACAACGCTCGCTCCCATCGAGAGGCTGGTCGTTACCTGGAGAACTTTCAGCTTCGTTCGGCGGCCTGGATAAATCGTCCCGGTCACTTACAGGTAGATTGTCAACTAGTTGCCGAGAACCAGGTCAAACTCAGCACTGCAAGCAATATGATAAAAAGACCTACGATAACCGCCATCAACGAGCATGCTACCATTTTCACACATCGGAGGCAACATGCCAGCCAAAGTCATGGATGCGCCTGATCATACAAATTGTAGCATGAGAGATAGAGCACACAAAGAACGTGACGCACGAATGTATCTCCAGGCATAACCTGTGTCATGTATGTCCATACACGACGTATTGAGATTTGTCGAGTTGCAAAAATACGGAAGCCACATGTCCTCGATGTGAAGATCGTAGAAAGTCTGACATGATGGTTGCTCAATACGGCTGAAATTCCGGAGTCGTGCAATCACTTACCTCATAGATTTTACGATTGAAATCATGTCCCTATTTATATTAAGTGCTGAGCATTTCATCTTCGGCGTGAAAACACCTACCGTCGTGTAAGCCACTAGCGGATAAGTGAGATCACATATGGTGCCCCAGTAATTTCCCATTCTACGGCAAAATTGCTTCGTTCGACTTGAACAATACATCAAGTCGTTATAGTGCGCATATAGACCACCGATGAAAGCCCCTATGCTCGTTCCGGCAATAGAGTCGATGGGAATACCCCGTTCTTGCAGGGCTCGGATCACACCCTGAAGGCACCAACAAGTCAAGGTTGGTATCCCCATGGAGATCGGAAAAAAGACCACTCACGACGTGCGACAGCCCGCGTGCGCCGCCACCCCCAAGCACGACTGCCACTGATTTACCACAAAGCTTCCTGGCTAGTCGCGAAAAATCGTTGGTCAAGGGATCGCTTTGGGGGCGGGTATTCGTTGGTACTCTGTATGCCTGAACGCCACTCTGCACTTTGCGCTTGAGGTTTCTGAGCGGAAGGACGCCTTGGGGTTCCGGTGGGAATGATGTCTTAGCGATAGGCACAGCGAGACCCTGGTGTTTGAGATTACATATTAACATTTTAATGACGCATGGCTGTTTAGCACCCACTGGCAGTTCAACGTGAGAGTGTTGATGAACCCACGGTCGGCTCTGTATTGTACGTTACATCAGAAGGCTTGCACTTATCTTAGGCTCTACTAAAATGTACTCACCTTGAGCCACTCTCTCGTTGATCCGGGCGCAACCGATCGTTCTGGGTGGAGAAGCACAAGGTCCTTCCGAGCAGTGGTCTTCATGGAGAGGAGGAGGCGCTCGTACTCCCCGATACTCGGATCATCTCCCATACCAACAACCATGACGAAATCCGCCTGAAAACGTGAGCTACGTCCCGAATCGATAAACCGTGCCTACCTGTCGAATACATGTCTGCGTCCAGGGACTGTTGACAGGCGAATCAGCGACATAGAGCACGATACGGTACCACTCTTCTTGATCGGCTAGCCACGCCGCCACTTTAAGTTTTCCCATTCTGGAAAAGGCCTGCCAACCAAGGTGACCCGAAATAGAAGCTTGGCTGAGATACGAGGTTTTTGCACCTATCTCCTCCAACGCAGCCTTGAGCTTCCGTGCGAATGTAGCAACAGGAACTTGCCGAGCCACAGGTAGAATGGCCACGGTTTTCAGATTTGTGTTATTCTGACCCAGCTCTGTCGTCGTGAGTGGTCGACGGACTTTCGGGGATACATCTATCTCCCTGCGTACCCGGGAAGCGATGGTACGCAGCAGCCTAGGAACGCGATGAGCATGTTAGTGTAACTTTCGAAATCGTGACATACTGTGCCGCAGCGCGAGGGTTACTAGCAAATATGTTAATATGACTGGGGCTCTCATCGACTTCAAAGCGTACCCACCGCGATGAGATAGCATTGAAAAGGGTTTGTGGCATACGGATCAGCTCAGAATCACGGATAGCATGCATCATCGTCCGACGTGGCGAATTGGCGATCACGTCAAGCTCTCCGACCGTGTCTCCTTGTCCATATTCGCCAATGATCGTCACTTTGCCGTTTTCTCCCTCGGTTATGCAACGTAATCGTCCATTGATGACAATGTAGAAGCTGTCACTGGCGTCCTGTGGCCTCCAAAGAACCTGGCCAGCATCAACTTGCATCCAGTCCAACGAGGCATCAATCTGCAACACTGGGATGACGTAAGGAACCATCATCTTGTAATCGAGCGCGAGCATGCGTACCGGTTGGGGAGAGCAACGAAATCAATCGCTTCGCCAACGTCAGCTGTACAATAGGCCGCTTCGCCAACAACCGTTCCAAAGCCTTGGCGGACAAAAATCCAACGTACGTATCGGTCTTGGCCTGAATGTCAACATAAGAAGGTATACCGCAAAGAGAAGCTGGCAAGGCGATCAGTCAAAAGTCTAACGGGTACGAGGTGAAGCATACCAAGATACCCTGCAATTCCTCCAGGATTTACGGTGAAGAGAAGTTTGTGAGTCGCCCGCCTATCCCTGGTCGAGTTTGCATCGGAATCTGATGCTCTGGATTGCGATATTGGTGGAGCTGAAGCTTGCGTCTCTGTCTGAAGGAGTATATCCAGAAATCCCTCGATGACATAGTAGAGACCTATATCTTGACCATCAGTTTCTTGCAATCTCCTTGTTACAAAACACCGACCTGTGTTGCGTTCACCCGTCTTTACGAGGGTGGAACCAGCAGGGAAGAACAAAATTTCAACTTCGTTGTCCAAGCCGCGCATGTACCCAGCGCCAGGCGAAGATGTCCCGGTCCCACAAGACGCGCTGTCTTCCCCAGGGTCTAAAAGTGACAGTGTCTCAAGGAGAGAGGCTCCTGGAAGTGGTGGCCCTGAGACGTTCAAAGGTGGAAAAGCAGGCGAAGCAACGCCAGATGGTATACCGCTGATAGGTGGTTGCAGTAATCCGATAGACTTTGCAACGCAGGCCATGACCTCGTCGCGAAGATTGAATTCATCATCTGGGAGACGACCTGTGGGCAGAATTTCTCCGGGAGGGGCGGTACGAGGTGGATTGAAGATGCTGAAAGTACGAGTGTAAGACCTATACCAATCGTTCCCTTGGCCAGCGGAGGTAAGGAGATCGCCCGCTTGGACTGACTGGTGTTCTCGAAGAGAAAAGGCACGTGTGAGCACGGGACTTTCCGGAGCAATAGTTGTGGGACTTTCCGCAACCGTTTCTCTCGAAGGGGAAAGAACGCTGCTGGCACCGTCGTTATAAAACACGGGCGGTGATGACGAGGGCCTATCGTTCGAATGGTCGCTCCCAGAATCAGGTGCCTGGACTACCACATCATGAAAGCGCTGATGCAAAGAACGTAAACCGCTGCCTTCGTAGAACGAATTCGGCAACGGATGACATGCGATATCGTTGATGGCCTTCTCGGTGCGGAGGACTTCCGTTGTCATCCCCAGGTAGTTGTGGGCCACATTGAAAGTCACCCGGGAGAGTCTCGTCAAGATCACTTTTTCGAGAAAATGTTATCTCGGGATGTCATGATGGATTGATGATACTTACCTTGGACGATATGACCTGTCGCTTTCGGAAACTTCTTGGTGACTATTCTAAATGCCTGAGCCGGTATGACTGCAAGTGTGCTATCTTCTACCGCCCGACCAATAATGCCGTGACGGATGTGACTGGACTCTGACCACGGGAGTGAGGTCGGGTTCAATGCGCTGTGGGACTCGCTAGAACAAGTTGCGCGTTCCGCCGACTGCGCTGGATGAGGTACTGACGTCGAGGACGAAGCCAACGGGGATGTTTCTGAATCAAGGTCAAGCTGTCCCACGTCGCCATTTATTCTGATAGGTTTGTCCGGAACAGTCAACCGCAGACAGTCTAAGGCGGATATGGGATCCTCCTGCCAGCTCAACTTGATCTGGTCTGTAAACAGACTGAGGATATTGAAAGGACTGGACAGAGTGCCTCCGCTCCCAACTTGGTTGATTAATTGACACCCGTTCATATCTTTGTCATCCCAGGGACCATCTTGTGCAGGCTCGCCGGTTCGCGCGAAAACTTGAACGCTTCCGTCAATGACACAATAGAAATTCCGATCTTGATCGAGTGGAATGCTGTCTCTTGCGACAAGTCGTCTGGTCTGTAGATGCTTCGCCAACTCATGGAAAACCTGCCGAGCGTTTATATGGGCGGAAAAGTGCAAAAGAGACAAGATAGGACTGACGGGCTTCTCAAGAAAACCGAAAATTCGCAGGGCTTGCAGGAAGTCGTTCAAAGGATCGTGTGACACGGGTGGAGGCTCTGTCATATTCACGTCTGGGTGGAGGGCGTTGACATCCGGCTTGACGAGCGGCGGCTCTCTGAGCTGAGAGTACGAATTGAAGAACCGCCAGCGAATGCAGATGTGCAGGACGACCGCCGAAACCCCAACGAGGACCGTACAAGACCACACGTTCAACTAGACGAGTGAGAAGTGGACCTTTCGCGTGATCGAGGAGTTGCTCACCGTCAATGTCATGGGATACGAGAAAAAAACCAGACGAGAGACTGAAATAGCCGCAAAGGCGACGGGCGCTTTCACCCAGTAAAGCGTCCACGCTGCATTATCCTTGTTCGGCCACGTTACGTGAATGGAACATGTGGGAAGTACGCACAGGTTAACCATCGACATTCGGACAAGGAAAGAAGGGAACCTCGTCTTCCGCCGCATTCGAGGACGAGCGCGGACGACTCCATCGTATGTCAGGACCGTCCGCTGGTAGAGAACATGACAATAGCGTTCGGTTTCACTGTTCCTTTAGTATTCGGTGTGCTTGGTCCATCCTTGTAATTCGTGGCTGTGCAGTACCCGTCTCAGCCCACAATAATGGCAGCGACCTCGGTCCTGGCGCTGTCCTCGGCAGATCTTTAGTCCACCTCGGGCATCGAGCGCGACAGCGAACAATCTCTGGACGTTCAGGTCTTCAAGGAAACTGCGAAAAAGGCTTTTGTGAATGCGCTTAATTCAGCGAGAGTTTCCTCGGAATCTGTCGCTCTGCGTGTACTCACAGCTTGTCCATCCCAGGTGAATGGCGCAAAGATGCTCGTGCTCGATCCGACTCTTGCAGGGCCATTGGGACTTGTGACCGAATTCGCGCTCTTGAAGGTGATGTTGGTCCCGAGCACACATCACGTGTCGATAAGATGTTCTGGCTCGAGCCCGGCCCTCTGACTTCGACCACCACGAACATGGTCTACCTCTGCAGGCCGCTCATCAAGTATGTGAAAATAATCGCGGGTCAGTAATGTCCGCTTCCGTACCTCGTTTGTTTCTGCTAACAGAGTGCCAGATCAGATCAAGAAGTCGTCCAAGGAATACCACAAGTACAGATACACGCTATTCCTCGTTCCTTGCGCGTCGATATTTGTTTCTCGGATACTGGAAGAGGAAGGTGTACTCGGCGACTTGACCATTTCATCATACAACCTGCAGTTCATACCCCTCGAGGATGATGTCGTTTCGCTCGAATATGACACTGCATTCAAGGAACTATGGATGGTGACCATCTCCGTTGACTGTTCAAGCCTTTGTTTCCAAGTCTCTATTACAGGACGGTGACGAGACCATATACAACTCAGCGTTGGCCTTGAATGTTCTCCAGCGCACATTCAGTCGGTTTCCGCCCCATCCTCTACCGCCTCCCCTCTCCTCTTTCCCAGGTCTACAGCACCGTCAAAGTAAGCACCCTCCTCAACCTCGTTAAGCCCCTCGACGACTTTGGCCCCGAACAAGTCGAAGCCTAGGCCATGGGCTGCGCACCTTGCGGCGAACTCCGCATCCCTGTGGACCATATCACAGAGACAATCTCCTTTATCGACGAGCCCTTTGCCCGCTCTGGCAAGTCCGCCATCTCCGGTCCGAGCAGCCCCTCGCTCTATGACACTATCACTGCGGTCCAACCGTCTTAGCCGAGCTCGTGCGCACCCGCTTGAGCACCCTTGCAACGGCGCTCTGCAACGCTGTGCGCGTGATCGACCGACGCCAAGCCGGTGTTCCCCCGATGAACAGGTTGCGCGCCGGTCCGCCAAGTTCGCCAAACTCGTCGTCGCAGCCACCGCCGAACGGCGCGCCCTCTCTCTGCGCAAAGCGCCCATCGCACGCACTCAGCACCTCTCGGAGCTGAGTGTACGCAAAGAAAAAAAAAGCGCCAAGCTGATCGAGGAGCAAAAAGAACAGGAAGATGCCAAAAAGAAGGAGATAGACCACGCGAGACGGGTGATTGAATCGATCAGGATGGGAGAGACCAAGAATGCTTAGGACTTGATGAAGCGCGTCCTGGTCCTTTGTCGTTCCCTCTATCATTGATACCTTGTCTAGGACATGGAGGATTTGAGGAAGGACAGATCGAAGTCGAGCAGCTGGAAAGGATAAAAAAAGACATCAACGTGCTTTGCAGATCGACCACATCGCGCGGGCGTACCGCAGAGAAGAGCGCCTGCTGCTCGCGCAAGGCTATACCGGCCGCGAAACCTTTCACACACTGCAAAAAGCACGAGTAGAGAACAGCCTGGAGGGTGGCGACCAAGAAGCGGTTGAGTCGAATGCAGGGCGACTATAGAGCCCACCGGGGGACGTTGTTGGCTGCGTGCAAGGAGGAGTATGAGAGACAACGGGCGGTGGCGGAGAAGAAGGAGGAGGGAGAGGAGGAGGGCCGCATATGCGGAAAAGATGGAAGAGGAAAGGAAGAAGCGGAAGGAAGAGCAGGAGGCCGGGAGGAGGGCGGAGGAGTCGAGGCGGGTCGGTGTTTCTTGGTTGATGTCGGTGTGTATAGTAGGACTGACCCCAGATTACAGAACACCGTGCGGCAGAAGGCGGCGAAAAAAATCGCAAGAGGAGGAGCGATTGGTGGAGCAGCGTCGACAACGCCAGATCGAGCGAGCTGCTGCACTTGAAGAAGTGTGCAAGAAGGTACAGCGAGAGCAAGAGGTGGAGGAACGTTCGAAGATGCATGCGCACTCTGCTGGCAAGATGGGTCTTAAGGTTCCGCATACCGAGGGAGGTGGCGGACGTGTACTGCCGGTGGTACTTCCGCTCCACAACCGCTTCGACTACACCGAGCACGATGACGGGCGGCCTTGCACCTCCACGTTCGCAGAGTCCGGCGCGACGTGTGCGGGGTCCACCGAGGATTGTGGCGTCAACGTATGGCTGAGAAGGAGCATGGAGTGCCTGTCCGAAAGCGGGATGGATGCAGATGATTTCGTGAAGGTTCCAAAGAAAAAGGTGTGGAGACCGCGGTTCCAGAATTAGGGCCGAGATCGAGGGGATTTTTGGTCGGGGTCGAGGTTTCTTTTCTCTTCTTTTCATTGCACCGTACAGTCATGTCCGTGCTTGTTCTTTTTTGTTTTTGTTTTTGTTTTCCTTGTACCTCTTTACTTAGCTCCCATGACCCCGGGCCATCTTCATCTTTCCCGAAACATACTGCGGTTTCACTGTTTCACTGTTTTGCTGTAGCCTACTATGATAAGTACTAGAATCTTATGTTTTACCTCTTTTGATCGGTTACTGAGTTGGACTACAATATAAATTTTGGAATATGATAGTCTGGCCCTCAATAGTGGCTTCTAGTTTCCAATTCCTAGAAATAATAATAATATTTCTGTGGTAGTCTGTGCTTGAAATTGGAATGTGAACTACTGTTACTTAGATGACAATGTTTTTGCCCCATATTTCCTCCCAACATTTTCATTTGTGAAATTGTGAAACAGCATGGATGGATGCAACATGACTGAATACATCTCTATAGATTCATGGGAATCATGGCCATTTCAACTATTTTCCTCTGCTGTTTGCATCTACATTTCTTCATCAAACAACTGGATGTTCTTCACTGACTCCTTCTATGACATAAAGGAAGTTCATTAAATTGCTGAGAATACAGGGTTATTGAATGAAAGATGAAAGATATGCTAAACACACTCATCCGATGCTGAAGAATGACATTTAAAATCATTTCCACCTTCTCTTCTTCAGACACTTTGCCATACTGATCAAAAATTCCCTTCATAGCCAATTTCACCTTCTTGGGTATGTTTGATGCCTTGTACTTTTGAGCAGCAGATAGAAGTGGTTGAGGATCTTTTTGATGGAAAAGATAAGATAGAATGCTCTAGGACAAGTAGTATACCTGCAAAGCAATGAGATAATTTTTATTTTGTTTGTTGCAAAAAGAATTTAGAAAAGAAACTTTATACATACCAATATTGGTTAAAAGAATTTGCTTCCACTGTGTATCCATATTCATCAATGATTTTCAATTGGATTGTAATATGAAATGAAATTGATGAGGAATTCACAATACTGTTAGGCTTCAGGCTGAGAATGGAAGATTCATTGAGATTCAAAATATTGGACTGAAAAAAAAATGTTATAACTACTAAAAATTAAAAAAATACATCCACTTACTGTTGGATTGTGAGTAATCTGACAATAACAAATTGCATTTAAATGAAACCAGGACATCATAAAAACAAATTCACCATCTGTAATATAACAAGCAAATGAGATCAAATTTGAATTTATACAATCAACAATTTGTATTACCAATACTTACAGTCTAAATTACGAGATGAGACAATCCTAAGGGAAACCTTTTTATTAAAACTTCCTGAAGTAAAACATTTCATTAAGGAAAGGAAAGGAAATCAACTGAGACTCCGAAAGTAATGGTGAGTGAAATCGGATTAGCCAAAATCTAACTTATAATAAAAAAGTTATCACTATAACATTAAAGTAAACTCAATGACTGATTTTAATTTATAGCTTTTATAATTAAAA
>JBBPPX010000088.1:0-88457 GCA_038092235.1 Leccinum boreale
TTCGATTTGGCCGACTCGGACATGACCATGTCGACCGACGACAACGACAACGACGACAACGCGACGTGGACCGAAGGGAGGGAAGAGAAAGGGAAGGAAGGGGGCAAGGAAAAGCAGGATGTGGAGGGTGCCAAGGCGGTGAGTATCGGTTTGTGCGTTCGCGCTGTCGATCGTGACTGACAGTTGTCGGCAGTACCCACACCAGGATAGCCTGAAACGAGTCCTGGAATTTTTGCAAAAGTCGTTGCGGATCGCGCATTTGGCTACGTTCGTGTGCGCGTTTGGTAGTACTACATGGTTTTGTATATTATGGATATTACTACATGATATGCCCTATTATTGGGTTGTGCTACGTCGTTTTGTGTTTTACTTGCACTGCTATTATAGTAACCTTATTATTGGACAGTATTACGGTAGGCTACAGTTCTCTACTTAGAAACATGATTACTATATAGTGCTTTGTAGTGTGGTATTAGTGCTACAGCCATAAATCCTTTTTCCAGATGCCCATCGCTCGAGCTAACCTCAGCGCATGTATAATCGAAATGGAGTGTCAGGCTCACAGTCCTAATCCTTACAGAGGGACGACCAACGGGCGCAGCAAACGAGTCCGATAGCACAGGCGACCTCCCTCGCACACGCCATCGTGCTAGACAACTTAAACCTAACTTGGCAGCCTCAAGGAAAATTTGGACGTGTTCGCAAGTCTTCTTGAAACTGCGCCAGACCCGGTCTCGGAACGGTCCGTCCATTCGACGAGCAAGGGGGCGGGATGGGTGCGGTGAGTCGAGCCTGCGAAACTAGGCCTAACTTCCAACTGTAACACTCATGGGAGTGGTCTAAGGGGTTGGTTGGGAGAAGGCAGGTGAGACTTCTTATCAGCGAAGCAACGGGCCAGCCGGGCCAACTCGGAGTTATTCGCCTGCGCTTCTTCGTTACCTTCCCGCCATGGCCCATGGCACAGAAGGCAATGACTTCAAGACATTCGATAAGCGACATTGACAGTCCTCGAGATAGGTGGATAGACCCGAACGTGGAAGAACCTTGAACTAGCAGAGACTCTCTACAGCAATTGCCGAGTACAACTCAGGTAGTACTGTAAATATTTTACTGAGCGCCCCGAGCCGCTGAGCGTGTGAACTGATATTCGCACATCCCCTCGGCCCGCGGAGCTGCTGCCTGTAAACGTACTACGACCTGCACGGGTCAATGTCCTTCGAACAATCCGCGATGCGGCAGCCACTCGCTGATGATCGGTGCGCCTTGACCCCAAAAGGACACACTGCTCAGGCTGTAGGTGCACCGGTGAACTTTTATGTAATAATGTGATTCACAGGCGCCGAGCTGGGGCGAGACTCGGTCAACTGTACTGTGACCGGCGTTCGAACACGACAAGAGATTCGACCCAAAGTTTGGGTCCTGGGGAAAACACCATCACCACGTTCCGCCAGCCCATTCTGCCGTTGGCGAAGAGCACGACTAGGACATGCTCTCTCAGATGTATGCCAGTGTAAGTCAATTAACGTAACTGCCGCCGACTTCCCCGCAGCAATCGGATATTCTAGTTTTTACTAGTACCTCCTGGAGCGATCGACGCAAAAGGAAAGGATCATACCCGCCAAGTCACCCACAATGCGACCTTCTTCTCTCATCGGGTAAGAATATTGCTTCGATGTTTGCAGGGCCGAATCTTGTTCGCCGGTTTATGCCAAGGCCGATGTAGAGATATTGTTTGTCTTCCAGCCGCCGGATGCAAATGGCGGCGGAGGCGGTGTCTTGAAGTGAGTCAGTTCAAGGGCTACCCAAGCTTCGAATTGTTATCTACGGCAGCAGTGGCGACGGATTACGCACAGCACTGTATACTCATATAAAGGCTTTCAGTGAATGGCCGTTTACCATCCATTCCCTCGACGCATGCCTGGACTATTCCACTGGAAAGGTATTATATTCTTCACTTTGCAGGCAGCGTCTTGGGTCTGATCATCTTTTGTAGCCTATATCTGGCTTGTCTTACTATGCTTGATTTGTTCTGGTTCTGCAGTGAATTTTACGGACTGTTTGGAAAAGGTGAAGAGTTGCGCGACCGCTGGAAATTATTGCGCCTTTTCCAACATGTCACAGGAAGACGCTATCTCTATCCTCCGTTCAAGCAATGGCTCTCCCATCAACAATCTATCTGACCCCAACCTTGACACCGCTACCGCACTTCCATACAAGAACTGCACCTGTTTATGCGAGGCAGGCCAGGAGCCATTTGACTGGGATGTTTTCTCACAGGAATTTGCTGCATGGCTCCTCCCATATCTCGCTTTGGTCTCCCAGCTCCCTTTCGGCGGTCGACGCAGGACTGAGAATCTTATGTCTGCCTTCTTGACACTCGGTTCGCCAACACTCGCCGGCTACTCGCTATATATCAGCCTCCTCAATGCACGGTGGCTTAATGACCAACTTTTTGCTGGAATTGATTATCCTAGTGCTGCCGTCCGCCAGTCCGTGGTGCAGGCTTTGAACGGTCTCCAACAGGTCCCTTTACGCGTCCATCCTGGGGGGTCCGGTAGATTTGAGGCTCTCGTCGTTCAACCAGCTAACGACCAGTGGTGGTCCACGCTGTCGTCAAAACTCGATTATTCCCATACGTGGTCGATCGCATCTGCAACATCTATCACATGGGTGGTCGTTGCCTATCTGATCACTGTTGCTGACTCCCTCATAGATGTGGAGGACAACATCAACGCCAGTGGACAGGGGACAGGAACTATATGGCTTTGGTTGTTGCCAATTGTCGTCGGATGGATGGTTCTTTCGCCTAGATGCGATTATGATCGCGTGCACGAAGCGTATGACAAGGCAAATCAACGGGTCTTTGTACCAGATTCCCGTGATCCCACTGATATCCCTGTCACCTCCGACTTCGGCTTGACCATCAACCCCAGCCCAGATTGGAAAATATCCCGCAGAAACGTCACCTCCCCAGACGAGTCCAGAATCCCTCCGGTATTCTATTATGCAAGAGCCTTGTCGTGGTCTCGAACTGTCTACGTGATCTCACTATACTACCGCGCAGCTTGGAGAAAGCGGAATGACGGCCAGCCCGTCAGTGTGGATGTTGATGCTCCTCAAGAATGTCGACTGGGTAACCGTGATCAAATCATTCGTTACTGCCACCCCGGTGATCGCGAATACACTGGCGCTAACGTTCTTTGGCCGCGAGGCGTTTTGTTCAATATGGTGGTAGCATCGCTCATGTCTCTGCAACTGCAGTGGGCAACAACGAGCGCAGCCGTTATTGTGGTCTGGTTTACCCCTACCACCGTAAGTTTTTTCCTGCGGAAAAATGGTACTAGTACTGAGAAAAGCTATATCAGGGACTGGGATGTCGTTCTCTGGCGTATCTTATGTACGGGGCGATATCCACGATGGTATGGATGATACTAGTGTTGTCGAACGCACTCGGATATTACGCACATCATCTCATGCACGACTTTCCCACCCCCGACTTGGAAAGCAGCAGATGTGGCACGCCTTCTTCCGGTTCGAGAGTTCCAGTGTCCACCCTGGAAACGAGCAAGGATTCTTCTGGCGTTTCCATGCCGATGCGGGATGTTCGGGCCCCCTTTGATGAAATGGAGGAAGATTCGGTCCCGGACACAGATGCGGCTGGTGCTCGCTACGCCCCAGCGATTTCCTGTGTTGCGAATTGGCTGAGGTGGATAGGGAAATCGCTCGCCGTCGCCAATGCAATCGGCATAATCGCCATCTCGGTATTCCAGTATGCGCGTGTCTATGACACTTGTTTCTGTAACTCGAGCGCCATCGGCTGGGGCCCTTCCAAGGCGTTCTTCGTCATCGATCCCAGCTCGGACGACATCGGTCAGATTAGCCAGATGTGGATAGCTGCCGTCGCGCTCGCGTTGATTTCTTGTGGATTTTCCGTAGGTTCTATTTACATGTTGCGGGACTATTTGCCTTCCTAGGTTATCTTGTTGGGTTTTGAAAGGATGTTTTAGCAACGATTCTGGACGCTGTGACCTTATTGCATATTATGTACGCTGTAGATTAGTACTCATTCTTTTGTTTTAATCCATTTCGTTCCACTGGCCATGGTATGTAGGAACGTACAACATTAAGTAGAGTAGAAGTGGCTCATTCGTTTTTTAGCCAAGCCATCGTTTATATGTAAGGCCGAGTCGGAGATATATGAAGATCATCCCGAAATAATTTTCATGATCAAGCTGGCACAGTCGCGCTGCCGTTCCGATGAGATCGAAGATCTCCTTTCAGACCGTAGTATCTGACCAGTGCGTTGACGGCGGTGAGCAGCCTGGATCATATGTATGCTTCGAACCTAGGGTGCATCATCCATGTTTATTCATATACGGTATCGAAATGGGTAGTGATGCCACTGGTTACATCGGAAGTCTAAAATATCACATTTATCATATACAGTCTTACAACGGTCCCGCAGCCCGCTGGTGTCTGATTTAGTACATGGTGATGAAGACAACTGATACTTCACCGCCTACGAGGCATCGGCCCTATCGATTTCTATCACGATGAACAGGAAGAGTGCGATACCGATACGTGGTAACCAGAGATCCAGTTTCCAAAGGACCAGGTGTACATCTTCCTCCGACTCCCCTGCACGGTTCGGTGCACTTCCACATGCCGAGATGCCACAAAGATCAAAAGACATCCATGTACTCCCTACATCTCTCCCACAGCCTCCCCCACCGCCCCCCGTCCCATTCTCTCACACGCGCCCACCCCTCGTGCGGTGCGACCTTTTCGATCCAGATCAAAACTGAACACAGCGCAAAATCTGCGTACGTCAACTCGTGGCCCATGGCGACGACCCCGTCCCCGTCGCCATCGCCTGCGTTCCGCTCGAGGATGTCAGCCAGGAACGTGAATCGCGCCTGCACCACTGCCCACTGCTCCTCCCGTACCTGTAGCCCCAACTGTGGTGACTGTTGTTGTGGCTCTGCAACAACTTGCATAGCGTGTTCGTCTCCGTCTCCATCTCCTATGTGGTCCCCCCCACCGTCCCCGCCGCTTCCATCGGAGGTGAGTCCCCCGACGCGGAAATGATCTCTCACACGAGGGGGTAGACGCTGGTGGCTTAACGGCACCATTATGGGCAAGAGAGGCTGTACAAAGACCTCGGTAACGTAGTGCACGAAGAGTGTCTGGAGCGCGCGCGTGCCCTCCGGTATGACCGGACGTGCGGGGTAAGTCTGCTCGAGGTATTCCGCGATGGCGCTCGCGTGCGTAAGTACGACAGGTTGCGGTTTTCGTTGTTGGGAATTATGCGTCCCTGAGGATGATGAATCGGCGTAGGTGCGGCTGCTGATGTTACTAGCCGCGGCGTGAGAAAAAGAGTCTAGGATCGCAGGGACGGTATAGACGGGCTGGCCGTCGGAACGGACCGAGGAGGGTGGGGCGTTGATGGCGCGGAGGGTTTGCTCTATGTCTGGGAATTCGACCCAGCAAGTGCGGTAGGGGAGGCGTTTGTAGTTCAGAATTAGCCTGAAAGGATGACACTTTGAGCGGATACACAATAAGGCAAAGATAGATCAGGGGTTAACCTAATACGCCAAACGTTGGGTGCCCAGGGCTGTGGAATGTTTGAGGGCACATCGTACAAGATGATCATTGGTTGAGACATGGCATGGACATGGACTCGGAAAATTGTTGTCCCACTGTCACAGATCACTTAAGAGGCATCTTGGAAGAGGACGCGCTGCCTTGGATGGGCCGACGTGTAGACTCGGCGACTCCTAACATGCTGTGTACATCTTCCGTCGAGGGAGAGGAAACACCGATGGCTCTTGCCATGACAAGGCGCTTCATTCAGCTTTGTCCGCGGTGAGTCAAATTGAGTAACCGATGGCAGATACAGCCAGCGGGGCACATGTGGGTAGTGCCCCCGACCCGAGACGGTCAGGAATATTGTGTAAAGTTCAACCATCCATGACGACAAGATATGAAAACGTGAAATAAGTTTTTAATATCGATGACTCACCGATTATATCCTCCGAAAACCGAGAACTTGACGACACGGACAGATCAAACCCATCGGGGGCGAGGAAAGTCATCAATATCATCGAGTGCTGTGCAAGTCTCGCTGCCGTGCTGGAGACATGTTTGTTGCCAGGATTGAATAATATGTCCATCGGCCCCATCTCCTTCCCAGAGCTGAAGTATACCAACATGGAAAGTTCCAAGATACCTGCCGCCGACATGTGGCCTGTGGCGTTGTGCACAGCCATTGCTGTAGAGAATAATAACACAGCAGGTGGCTCTGAAAAGTCACGATACCATGACGTATCTGAGATATCGCCAAGATGTAGGTTCCGTGAGGACTTTACCCACGATGCTTCACTTATGGCGACGTTTGACCGCCGACTTATTAGCTTATTGTCGCCAGCACCGGTATTTTCCGATAAATGTCTGGATCTTTTGCATAGCCGGTCCTAAACATCGGCGCCGATCCAGGTGACCGATTTGAGAAATTTAAAGAAGACGGAAGTTCTCATCAACTCACCACTCATAGCCAATGTAAATTTCAAGTCTTCGCAACTACCGGGACAAACCAGAATGCGGAAGAGCGAAACATAATCACTTGACTCGAGAGCAGCGAATGTGGTTTTCAGGATGGAGCTCGAGCGGTCGAGACCGGAATCCAAGGAAGCACCCCATATCTCAGGCTGCAGTTGTCACACGCCGATGATCATCAAAGCTTCAACCCTGAAATAGACGAGTAAATTCACATGGATTTGATCATCCAGGCATCTTCATATCCTTGTATAGACCTACAATGGCGCTGTCGAGTAGCCTTCTTAAAAGCGTGTCAACGTTTGAGTAACGTATGCACACCGAAATCACCCCAAAAGGGGGGCGGTGCAAGCAGGGGCGAGGGCTGGCGCAAAGATGCGATAAAAATCTGTCGAAAATGCTAGAGGTAGAATGGTCAGCCGAGCAGCTCGAAAAGTTAATTACATCACATTGACTGTTGACAAGCTGTGCAAGAAATTCTCTGAAGAATGGCATCCCTGCCAGTTTCTTTCTGGAACAATGAGATACTGTGATCTGGATGGTTTACTGGAAGAAAATTGCACGAATCGACCTGGTCGTGCCACGGCGTTTCAAGTTGGACGGCGACTTGAATCTGTTGGCTCTGGGATCGAGGTAGTGCTTACGTAATAGTGTAGGGTCTCTACCGTACCAGCAGCGCGTGCGCATGTTGGATTTACCTCCTTTTCTTCTCTTAGATTGTCGTATCCTAATGTCGCCTCTGTTCTAATCGACCACGACATCCTCAGCCTACTCCACCTCACCGTCTTTGCCATGTCTAATGACATCCAGAAGGCCGACCAAATCGCTCACAGGTTCTACGCAAAGCTTTGTCTCGTCGTGAGCAATGCCAGAGCCACCGCTGAGCAGAGGTCTCAGGGAAAGGTCGACAGATGGGTGCGTCTTCTCCAAATCTCTCTCTGGCCTGCATTGAACCACAAACCACTCGCAGTTCAATCTCGAGACGCCCGACCATGACATCTTCAAGGATCAACTCAGGATATATCGCGCTGTCTCCTGCTCGCCTTCTCCACCGCCGTTTGAACTTCAAGTCTTGTTGTCCGTTCCCGAATTGACGAACAACCAAGTCCTTGTTTACCTTGCCCCTGATTCCTCACGTGTCCGGATGGATCCCACTCCGCAGCATATCCTGCTCGAGAATTGGACCCTCAATTTCTCACTTGCGTATGCCTCTTCACAACACAGCGTCGAGCCAGGCGATGTCGCTCCTTCTACTATCTATAAGTACGGCATACCCCTCTTTCGCAGTCTATTCAGTCTTCTCCGCATTCTTCCCTCTTGGAAGCTCTTCAGGAAGCTACGACGTCGGACGAGCACTCCTTATTCCAATGGTAATCTCTCTATTCAGCTCCGGATTAAATCACTGGGAGACTCTACCTCCGACATACTTGATTTTGGTAAGTCCCACGTGTTACCATCCAAACCCCAGAATGCATGAGGTGTTCATGTCCGTCTTCTGCATGACTAACCATAATTGTTCCTTGCATAATACATACTGCATCCTCCTCGACAGACACACGCCCCGCACCGAACACGCCCCCACTTCCTTACGATATACACACGTTCCCGTCTATCCCCCATCCGATGGGCACACTCAGTCTCACCGCCAAGTACCTTACCACACCCAACTTCCAGCTCGATGAGCTCGAATCCTTGCTTTCTTCCCGGTTTTTGTCGTTGGATGAGGGTCCGGACTTTACCCCAACACTAGTCAAGAACCAGCAGCGCGATTCCATGTCAGCTCTACCGAGCAATCTTCGTACTTCGCTTCCAAAGTCACCACCTTCGTCCATTGCTGGTCAGTTTGTGCTGCCTCCTGCCCATTCGCACACAAATTCCTTGCCGGGTAGCCAAAGTCCCCGGAGTTCGCCCCTACCGCTGAGCCGAACCTCGACTAACATGGCCACTGCTGGGTCTACTTCTGCTTTGTCAGTCACGTCCTCTCGTCCAGAAGGGAGTGCAGCGTGGTCAAGGGATGATGGAACGAACTTGGGTGGTATTGCTACAAGGATCCGCAGAGAGAGCACTAGTACTACAGGAAGAAGTAGCCTCGTAGGCACTGACTCGCTCGGCATAGCCACTAGCCACTAATATCTATTTTAGGATCTCCCTTCAGCCCCGGGAGCGCTGCCCATTCGCAGGCAGAACATCAATCCGGTTCATCCGTTCAAGTCTTCCACACTCTCCTCAGGCTCTCCTTCAATCCATTCTCCCTCCCCTTCCCTGCGCCAACCATCGCCGCTCAGTAGTGGTGTCGCTCTCCCCAGCCTTCCCGCCCGCCATACGCAAACATCACCAAATTCCTCTCGTGTACCACCCTCTCCTATTGGTGTGAACAGACCTTCTCCACCATTCGCACCATCAAGTCTCAGTGATAGACGTTCACTTGCTTCCGCGGAAGGCGAGGACACCTCACCTCGTCTTCCCCCGCGCAAGCGCTATTCGAGTAGCTTTGGACATCGATATACAACAACCGGAGGCGCGACGAGCGACGGGAGTACAGTGAGCAGCTCTGGCGAACGCAAGGAGAGTGGCGAGCCCTCGGCGAGCGGCAGTACAGGAGCTAGTGGTAGTGGCGGTGCACTTGCCTTTTTGGGTGCAACGACGGACGACGATGATATCTCGATTTTCGTGCAAGAGATTGACGCGCGAAAGCCGCTTGCGTCTACCGCGGCGAGGCAGCAGCCGTTGAATTCATCCCCCGACGCGTTATCTGTCAGGGTGACTCACCTCGAGCAGAGTCCTGATGCGCCCGGCCGACATGACCCGCGCGAACCCGTCGCTTCCGGATCAGGAACCGCTCCAAGTTCGGGAACCGAGGGAGGTAGTGCTGCTCTAGGGTTGGGACTGGTCGCAGGCGAACACCTGCGACATATTTCGGAGGGAACGACTGCGAGCGATGAGTCGAAGGCGTCCTCGGCGACGATGGGACCTATGCTGACGCGAGAGGCAGAGGTGGATGAGAAGCTGAGACATATGCACGAGGTGTTCCTGGCGTCACTAGAGGGTCTTGGGAGCGGAAGTAACATTCGGAGGCGGGACAGCGGGAGCGGCCGATCCGATTCTGGCTCTTCGGGCGGCTTGGTGAGGGAAGATGGCGCCGTCTCCGTGCCTGTCTCGCCTGTCTCGCGGCCCGGCAGTAGGGATGGGGCAGTTGGTGGCGGGTTGGGATTGGGGCTTCCGAGCGGGCTTGGGAGGGAGAGAAGGCGTGGCTCGTTGAGATCCATTAGCGCAATGGAAGCAGGTGTGAGTGGTGCCGGGGCGAGGTTGTCGGGCAATCCGGATGGTGCTGCGAGTAACTCGCCGCGCTAGCCTTAATCACTAAGTGAGTTTGTGTTCGTGCACGGGTGTCGATGGTTGCTTTCCTTCCCTCTATCTCTTCACCCAATCCCCTTGCAGTCCTTTTTGTTCCCTCTGTCATTCATATGCTTGCGTCCCACTAACCTCGTTGTAGCACAAGAACTTTCTCCCCCTCTGCACGTACTTTTCATCTATATATGTTACCTCAATCCACCCTGTATGCAATGCGTCTGTGATCCTATTATCTTCGTCTAACTTCCCCCGCTATATCGTTATCGTCCTGTAGTTTTTTCAGTCGTTGTTACCCCCACTGCAGCTTCTTGCTAAGTAGGAACTTGGCAGTTCTGTTGGGGCTAGTTAACGTTTAACTTGACGTGCCACGTGGATACCCCTCCCCCTCGAGCCTTCCTAGTTCCTACTGGCTTGGCGGTTTATCATGATTCTGTTTCGCGCTGACTGCAAGGCTTTCTTCAAGTGGAAGAAGCAACAGGTCGTGAGTAATTGAGTCGTTAAGTTGATAGATATAATCACATGAATGTGAATGAATACGCAGTAGTTGCTGTTCCCGCTGAGACTGACTCCAGAGACGGAGTCCAGGGGTGGATAGTGTCAAGGTGGACCGATCGACCATGAAATGGCCACTGGGGGGCAGGAGACGTTACCAGACTGGCAGTTCGGAGAGACGACAACGCAATGCAACACAACCAACCCTCCCCCCTCCTACTCTGGCTCCTCAGTCCCTCCCCGTGTGGATAGTTCCTACATTTGACATCTCGGACCCTCCGGTTGGGCGGGTTCAACCTTCCACCCCATCCTTCTGTGGTTTTTCATTCGAGAGCAAGGACATCACTATCCTCTCTGACGAGCATACATATACTGAGGGAGGGTCCGCGAGCGCTTCCACAGTCTTGTCCAGCGACGCGTTGAACAGTTCTGGCTTCTTCACTGGGTCCAGCAGTATCCGGGTCGGGCTGATGAAATCCAACACCAGAGGGCTAGCCACGCGTAGTCGCAGCGTGATGATCAGCACGATGCCCGAGACGACAATAGTTGAGAATGAGGATGTAGACCCCGAATAGTGGCTCGAATTTGCTATCGTAAATTGCCGACGGGATATAGATATAGCTGATAAGCTGATAGCATTGGGGCTTAGCGGGGTCAAGTTCGATGGTCAGCACGTAAATGTAAGCGCCAAGCGCCATGCTCAGAGCCGTACTCCAGACGGTGTAGTCAAGGATACGGGGGGAAGCAAGAGCCATCGGGGCAGATGGCATTACAGATCAAGTTGGTGATGTCCTGAGCCCACAGATCGCCTTTCTCCGCCGCGTTGGGCCAAGATGAGCCGTTCTTTGCAAAATTCATGTCCTCGCCGGTGCCGCAGAATTAAATATGAGTGCAACGAGGACGATGGATGCCACAATAAAAAACATAACAAGACGAAGAGATCTGCGATGTCGGAAAACCAGGTTGGCTTTGCCAGTGATGAAGGTGGCTGTTTCTCCATCGCAGGCGAACTCAACGTCACTCGCTGGGGTGACTGTGGGAATATTGGGATGACGTGGGGAAGGAGATTGTGGCACCTACGGATCTGCGATGAATGGTCAGGGTGACATCGCGAAGGGGATCCTATAGTCGTTCACCTCAAGGCAACAGGACGAGCTTGAAGGATAACGTCTTCTCACGTTAGCGTTCGGGGGGGGGGGGGGGACGAAGGCAATGTGGGCAGTAGATTTGGGAAGAAGTTTGGGGTGAGACAGACATGGTGCAAAATGATGAAAGACGACAACTTGAAGTGGATCATCAGAAGAAGAAGAAATCGGCCATAATGTCGTAGACGCGAGAGGTAGGATGTCCAGCTGATGCCCAAAAAGATGCAGTGCGATTCATGTATCATTAACCTGTGCATTCTGGGGAAGCTGTACTTGATGAACGTGTCGATTCAATGAATCAGTGTTGGCTTGTTTGGTGGTGCGGATAGGCTCAGAGTCTCTGGCAGATCGAACCCGTCCCCCTCAACGACCATCGTATCCACTGGCTCGCCATCGCTGTCATTGTGGTCACCATCACCAAACGCTTTTCCGACGGCGCGCAATGCTCCTGCTTGCTTCAGTACACTCGTGATGTGCCTTGATCATCATCTTTTTCTCAGCTACGGAAATGCCATTGCCGTTGACAGGTCCTATCAGATGGAGTTGCGGAGCCAGAGGTAGTGAAAGCGTCAGACTCGGGTTCAGGTTCGCGGGGGCACATCTTGCTGGCGGGCGGTTGGCGGCCATGATGCGATTTCTGTGGGGAATACCCACAGGCGCGCCTGCACTGGAGCTAGGTTGAGTAGACCCGGCCGACCGGCCGTTGCCAGCGATGGAACATGGGGCACGGGGGCGACCACTGCAGAAAGTTGGTACTGTGATAGTGAAGTTCTGCTTCTCGAATTTCCAGCGGGTTTCTCCTCATGACGTGACTCCGGCACTACTCCACTCGGCTCATACCACACGGCGTGGTACAGTGCTACGTTTTGAAGGTTTCTTGGCAGGATTGTTGGGCTATCATCGCAGGGGTAGCCCGGCAGGCGAACAAGCCACGTAGAAAAAGAGACTCACATGCGCACAGGACAAGGGATTGAGGCGTGGCAGTGGACACATCATGCACCGAGTTATGGGCCAGACCGAGCCGACTGATTCTATACGACGCACGGAATGGAGACACTTGCCTTTGGAACGACATGGAACGATTCAATCAATCAAGGGTTCACTCACAGATTTAAAGGTCCCTCCTAGGGCATGTGTAATCACCTTCTCCAACAACCCAGCCGCTGATGATGATGCCCATCCCATTCGTGTCCCGAACAACCTCGTGCGTTGCAGCCCACCAGTTTGGAGTAACATGGAAAAGAGGCACCAAACCGAACCCCTTCTCGCTGTCTATCGATAACTATCGTCAATCGTTTGAGAAACCCGATACATATTACGATACCCTTCAAGTCTGCAGCTTGGGAAAGGGGCGTCTAGGATCTGAACATGTGTTTTGAAGTCTACTTTCTTCTTGACTATCTGGTTGAGTGCGATGACGGTGTATCCCCATACTACGCCTCTATGTTCCAGTCGAAGATAAGTGAAAACAAGGAACGAAAGATTGACAATGGACGAGAAGCTCGATATGGCATCGATGGCTGCGACCCGAGCGGAGGTAAACACATTGGTGTCCCTTGCTTGTCTTACACGATCAATCTTTGGATACGTATGTGGGTGCATCCGCTTCAAGTCTTTTGACTCTTGTCGACTGTTAGCCGTCAAAGAACACGGCAGAGGCGTCACGCGTTACATGTCACATGGTACTTGGTAAATCGGTTACGTAACTTGACTTCCGCGGCCAATTTATTTCGGAATATCTTGAAACCTTTGTCAAATCATGGTATGTATGCGAGACCAAGGGAGAGTTGGTCCTACTAATTCGAAACGACGGTGGTTCCCGCTTGTTTGAGATAGTCGAGGGACGTAGTCATGGTGGTGTGATCATTTCGCCGGAAAAAGGGCCGAGCAATTGCGCCACCTCATGTTTGCCTCATGTTTTAGTTGTCCTGGTTATTCGATCGGCCGTGACAGCGATGTGTTTGTTATCAACCTTCTCTCAGTTTCTCACTGATCGATCGATGTCCTCTAGTGAACCGGTTCCATCTCTGCGCGCCCTCCTCCTCTCTGCTTGGCGGCGTGATCCAGAGCACATCAGGAATCCTCATTATTCTTCAGAATGGCAACCCAGGGTGCTCTGTTATTCCGATCCTCCTTCCAGATTCTTTACGGAGAGACAGGATATCCAAAGCAATGTTCGGCAGCAGCTTCTTGAAAACTGTGAACAATACGCTTTGAACTATATTCCGACGCACCTCCTTCGTACCAGCGATATGACGCTCGTCAACAGATCAGACTTCTGGAAAGCGGAGAAACCCAGGATAGAGCGCGAGCTGCAAGAAGAAGATCCCCAGATAGTCACCAAACCCGCATTGCCGGACGATGAGAAAGGAGGCACGACGGTTGCTACAAGCAATGCCTCGTGTGACAATTGGCGTCTTCAAACGCGACGGGGAGATCAGACTGTTGAAGTTCGCCGAGACACGGTAAGGCGGATATTGCGATTCTACGAGACTCCTGACAGCATAATCATTATTATTGCACGTTTCAAGTACATCCGCAGTTTGTTCAAGTTCGCCATATTCTCACACCGTTGGGGTGATGATGAACCTGTGTTTCAAGACGTGTTGGAAGGGCGCCTAAGCGCCGAGAAACCCACAACTGGATACAAGAAGCTGCTCGATTTTTGCGACAGGGCTCGCGAAGACTTTGCTTGTTACTATGTCTGGTCGGATACGTGTTGTATCAACAAGGAGAGCAGCGTCGAACTGGATGAGGCGATTCGTTCAATGTACCGGTGGTACAGTATCGCTACCGTATGCATCGTGCATCTGGACGACTCATTGACCATCGACGATTTCGGGTCGGAGCTATGGTTCACAAGGGGATGGACTTTACAGGAACTTCTCGCACCAGAGGTGATAAGGTTCTATGGGAAGGACTGGAGACCCATCTGTGAGCAGATGAACGAAAAGGGCGATAAAGCTATCAAGGAAATCAGAAGCGCCGTTGGGAAAGTTACAGGGATCCCACACAAAGACCTTCGACTTTTCTTGCCCTGTTGCGACAGGGTCGCAGAGAAGATGGCGTGGGCATCCAAACGAAAGACGACGAAGATTGAAGACATTGCCTACTCCCTTCTAGGTCTATTCAACGTTGGCTTGCCAATCGCGTACGGTGAAGCTGACAAGGCCTGGTACAGGCTTATGAGTGTCATCGCCAACGAATGTACAGATGCTTCCTTCTTCGCATGGGCTGGACAGCCCTCCCCCCATTCCAGGGCCTTGCCATCTTCTCCATCTTCTTATTCCAGGTTCGATTCGACTTGTGTCAGTTTCTTACATCGTCCGCATCCCTCGTACGAAGTCACCAAGCTTGGAGTGGTGATCAAGATGCTTGTCATCCCGGCTCGCTGCAGCGTCCTCGAGAACAATGATGGTCGAGAGTTTGGCTACACAGTTACGCCACATAACCTGCAATCTTTCCTGATCAGCGCTGACGTACTGCATGGCCACGTCGAAGAGTACAAGGTCGGCATTGTCAATTTCCGTTCCGTGGGCGAAGCCGCCGTGCAGCTTGAGGATGAATGCCACTGTCTGGTGCTTGCAAGAGGGCGCTCTGATGACGAGGGCTGGCTCATGGTGAATACAGAGTGTGTTATCGTCGTCCGTTGCCTAGAGGAGATATGCAAGTCATCTGAGACTGTGCTTTTGTACCATACGAATTCTGGTTATGATGGCATCCTACTTCGACCTGCGCACAAGTACAACCCTGTCGTAGACGAAGCTGATTAGCATAGTTGAGCGTTAACACATGATATCTCCAATGATCATACATGTCTGTATGTACTTACCCGACTCTAATACTAGTGTTTGCTAATCGTCCATACATACCTTGAAGGACTGCATTGCCTCTTGCTAAAAGTATGTAAGTATATTTACGTTCAAGAGCGCGGGTGCGATCATAATGAAACGGACCAGGCCGATCAAATTGTGTATGGAGTTATCTTGAGGTCGATCGATCGACTCTTTGACTCACCGGAGACTCCATGAGCAGTGCAGGTTACCTCCTCCATTGCAGGTGTCACGCGACCCGTATACTTTCCTTTGTCTAGCAAGTCCGGAAGCAAGAGGGAACAATCAAGCGGAGGAAACACAAGAGGAGCGTCAGAGGCCATAGTGGGCGAGAGGGCGCAAAAGAGGGTCACTCTGGATGGTTATTTTGGTTGCCATCTACGCGCGGTGCCCTTTAAACTGATCATTAGAACCCGAATTCAGAATGACGAGAGGGTTTTTGAGCCTTACTTTCATGAGTTATGGTCACTAAACTTGAAAGAGTCGGAGGTAGCAGGGGACAGCGCGTTCTCGCGGAGATCACCCCCACACTCACCAATACCTTTGATGCAATTGCAGGCTCGAACGCCGAACATTCGGTCCCCACGATGATATATGTCTGCGACACTCCGTCGTCCCTAGTATAAAGATGCGAGCCGGTCGGAGTCGCCGCGTGGCCAGGCTGGATCAAATTTACTGACCGGATGGACAGAACACGATGTTGCGCACGCGAACCTGTTTCCTTGACACGTTGCCCATACTTAACCCCTCCGAGCGCCTTCGTCGGGCGAGCGTCCTATCGGCCCAACATATCCGACCTTCTGTATCGCTAGATTCGTGATCAGTCTGGCGTGATTGAGAACTGATTCCACCTGCCAGGCACGATCTCGAATGGAGTTTTGGACTGCACCGCGTGGGCCTGGATTGTTTTTCGCACACTTCTTCTCGCGGTCCACGCTTTCGACTCCGTCTAAAACAGGTCAGAGTCTGACGTCTAGGTCCAACCCGGATGTTCCAAATGCTGTCACTACCTCATTGATATTATCACCGCGCGGTGCACTGTCTGAAACTCGCTGCAGACAGGATGCAGAACTGGAGGTACGGCCGCAACCTCTCGGGTCGTACGTCGTGTTACAACTCCGATTCAAGACTCCCTTTGCCCACGGAACATGACCGCATCATGCATCATGTTCGATGGCAACTCAGCAACTGATAGATGGTGACCCGTCGAACGCCCGCTCGGCTACTAGAACGAGGGTGCAATGACGGGGTTCTTTCGAAAATCCGTGAGTCGTTGCGTTAACTTTGCATCGTTTTCCATGTCCGTTTGTGCGGAGATGATTGCGGTCATTATGAGCTGCTTGTCTCTGTCGGGAAATTGGGACCGCTTGCAGCGTTGGGGATGTGCAATGAGTATTCATACATGATGGTAGGATGACTTCTCCGGGATTCTCTCTGGACACGTTGCGGGGATCAACCTCCGTCGTCACGACGAAAAAGAAATGAATGCGTTAGGACGCGTCACGCCAAGCCATCGTACGACGATTGTCATGATTGTATTGGGGATGGCATGATCCGTCCTGGGCGCTTCTGACACGTTCCCTGCCGTCCGAGAAAGCCGTTCAAGCACAGATGCACAACGGTAATGGTGTAGCAAGCAAGAAGTTACTAACCTGCCGTCTTTCGGCCTAGTGGTAACTTAACATTACCCGCGACCCTCTCGAAACGGCGTGTGTACAGCAATTTCGGAGGCAACAGGTTTTTTTGATCTTGGCGCGCTTCGATCGTTTCATGACAGACTTCCCGCAACGATTGGCGACTCCCTGTCGTTGCGGGGTGTTGCGTAATACTTTAGCGAGAACAATTACCTCCTCACCAGACGAAAACCGCATGTCCTTTCTTGTTCCGATAGGTTTCGGGACACGCGTATAAAAAGGGCTTCGTGTTTTACTTGACTACAGTACGTTTTATCTTCTCTGCTTCACCGTCAACGTCTACCATCCTTCTCGACCATGTACCACCACCTTGCCACCCTCTTCCTTACCGTCTTCACATTCGTCTCTGGTCTCGGTGTCCTCGCGCAGACGCCGACGACGCTGTCCTACGACGGCAACTACGACAACGCCGACCTCCCCCTCTCCAGTGTGGCGTGCTCGACCGGGCCCAAAGGTCTCGAACAGAAATATCCTACTCTCGGTTCGCTCCCATCTTTCCCAAACGTCGGTGGGGTGTACACTGTGGAGAAGTGGGGGTCTGCTCAATGCGGCTCGTGCTATGCCGTCGTTTACGAGGATCTGGATACGACGGTCAACATTCTGGCGGTGGACGTGTCCCAGACAGGGTTCACGGTCTCGCAAAAGGCGATGGATACGTTGACGGGGGGTCAGGCGGTGAATCTCGGCAGGGTATCCGTGACGTCTACTCTCGTGGATGCGTCCCAGTGTGGGCTTTAATAATGACGATGAAGCACAGTAGCATGCCAATCTTCGACTCTGGGCTCTGGTTCTGGTTCTGGTACTGATTCCCAGACACGAGCGCGAGGTGAACGGAACGGTCGGGCACCGGAGAGAACGGGACGGTTGATTGACATTTTAGGGGACTTCTGGGGTTCTGACTTATCGCCTGACGTGACTTTAGGTCTGCTGTGTATGATCGTGTTTGGACATTAGGACATTTTTCTTTTTCTTTTTGTTGTTCATTTTGGATCACAAGGACACTGTTTTTCGATGTCGAACTTTTTGATTGTATTACGTATGATTGATTTGACGTCGTCGTGTGCGCTTACCGCATATAAATTCTTGCTCGGTGTGTTCGTGGGGGAAATCAGGACCACCAGCCTGCCTTATCAAGCCTGATGTCATCGTTTGCAAATGCTGCGGTACAGCCGTTTCGACGGAAGGTCGGAAGCTCGTCATTTAGCCACCAGTATCAGACGGATATGACGTCACTGGATCCTTTATGCACGCTATTGTACGGCGGCTGCGCCGACTCCGGCGTATGATTCAATGTCGTTCTCGTGTGCTTGAAGCCACCCTGCCAAACCTTGTGTAGTATAGCCGAGACCAAAGATGTCTGTGGCGAGGTTTCGGCGGTATGTGAATCATTCCCACCATTAAGAGAGAGTTGGAGTCCCTCCGTTTGGAGAAACGAACGAACAAGATGTGGGTTCCGTGCCGTCCGAGGCTCCGTTGAGATGCCAGGAACACAGGAACGAAAAACTTGAATGACCAAGTCTGAGACAAACCATATGGGCCGCCCGAAGCGGAGAAGAATGGAAGGATCATAATAATACGCAGATGCGTAGTATGTAGGGCTGAGGGCTGAGATAACGAACACTGAAAACTGAGAGAGCAAGGTCGCAATGCCGTTAAACGCTGTGGTCGGTTCCGATGGTGGTGGTGCAGTGTGCACTGTCGATGCGCAGCCTGTTTCGTGGGTGTAGCTATGCAAAAATGCGGGTAAAGTGAGAGGATGCCCACGCAAGTAGATCAGAGGACATAGCCGAGAAAATCAGGGGGATTAGTTACTGCGGCCGTCAAGAAAAAAAAGAAAAAGACACACAGTACTGGAGATGCGGCACAGCGATGAGAACAAAGGCGATGCTGTAAGTGGCTTGATAACCCGTCATAAAGGGGTCACATATACTTTTTCACCGCCGAGTTTTCATTTCGTTAAAACCACAATCATCCACCTCGTACTTTTCGCTCTCGCCACTCCCCCAGCATGAATACTGAACAACAACAAGGCAAGTATTTATATATTTATCTTGCAAGTTATATAACCCTCATCTCTCTCTGTAGCCACCACAATGCTCTCGCCTCCCCAATACTCGCCCCCTGTTGATCTTCGTCGGATGACCTCACATTCCACCCTCCTCACTCCATCCCACAGGGAGCACAGACTGTCATCTCACGCCTCTCAGCTTTTGCAGACGGGAAACACAAGGCTTGGCTCCCGTTCCCCCTCCTCTATCCCCTCATCACCCACATCAGCGTAAGGCAACCCCATATCCTTTGCCCAACCCTTTTTTCGCTGACAGCGGCGTTTTTTTTCCTGTCTCTACAGTCACTCGTCCTCCTCGGCCATCTTTGAACGGGACATCGAACCCATAGGACCTCCATCGCCACCATCTTCCCACCCATCCAACCCACACCGTATTGCTAGATCCAAAGCCACCGAACAGCTAGAACAGAGCGTCCCCTCTGTCCTGGATTCCGCAGCATCCATCCTCGCGTCCTCTTCCCCCATGGAGGAGGATTACATTGCTGTCGTCACCCCCGCTCGTGGCAGAGATAGGCAACTCAGAAGCGGTTTTGCGAGTCCGATCGGGAGCCTCAGGAGTAGGAGTCCCAGTCCTACCAGTGGAAAGTCCCTTCCTATACATCGCTCTAGCTTATTGCTCAGCGTACCTGGGTCCTCTTCGCCTTCCGCCCCGATCCCGTTGCCGCTGCTCTCATCGAGCCCCACCAAAGAATCCCAGGGTCGTTTGACAATTCAGACACTACCTCCCATCTCGTCTCCCACCGGTGGAGCAGTCAGGAAGGCAGGAAAGTCGAGTACTTCGATAAACACTCCCACGTCAGCCTATTACTCCACCCTATCATCCGCTGAGCCGTCCCCTTCGACGACGGTTGAATATCTCCCTCCTGTCACTGCTTCTCCTCTACAAGCGGTCAACCACCTTCAGCCTGTTGCACCTGTGCAGCAGAATTATCACCAGACACCTTCGCAAGCTCCCCTCTCACTTTCTCCCTCCTCGACATACACAGGTTCTCCATTCAGCCAGCCCTTGAACATCTCCCACCCACCTTCTCCGACCCACGCGGCGTCGAAACGACTCTCGTTCATGTCCTACACAGATCTCCTCGCATCCACTCCCACGTCCACCGTCCCTCTGTCATCGTTCATTACATGTGCCTCGTCCGAACCTCCACCACACATCCCTAGTGTGAAAGGCTTTGGGAATGTTTCGACTACTGGGTCAATCAGGGACAGGGACAGCATAGCGTTGCTGGAAGACGGCGGTGGCGAGTGGGAGCGTGAGGGATTAGGCAAGGGACTTGAAGAGAGATTGGAAGCCTTGATGATTCTACCTGGGAGGGCTTGAGGAACCGGAGCATGCATCAAGCCTAACAGATACGGAATGAACATCTGTAAACGCGAAAAAGGAGCCGATGTCGCACCCAACGTGTTCTGGCCTATTCGTCTTAATATTGGCCATCGTGACTCGGACAGAATAAGTTTTGGAGCCCGCAACGCAAATGTCCACGCAAAAGCGTTATTTAATGCAAAAGAAGAATAATCAATCGATGAACCGAGAGCGGTACTCTATATCTTACTCGCTGTGTATTAATCGCTTACCTATGTAAACCCCTACCATGTTTTGTCTTTTTCTTATTCTTTGCCGGCTTCCACGTCGACCTCCAACGAATCTTTTTCTGAATTAGATATCTATTTTCGACGTGATCGGAAATCCGAACACATCCTAAGTTATATACGCAATTGTGACCTGTGAAATACATACATCCGGTAGCCCCCTGCAGATTCATTTTGGGTTGTTGTTGTCTTGCCTAGGATATTTTTTTCGACTTTTGATCGGTATATATGTTTGGCGTCCATTTTTCTGTTCATGTTTTGTGGACTGTTCACTCTCGTTCATCTCACATATGTGTGATGATCGATAGTCTCTTCTACAGTACCTTTTTTCACACAAGCACTGCCTTATTGTTCCAAATTGCAAGAACTTGACGTTGCCCACATCTCCTCACCCCCAAAAAACGCAGTTTGCTTCAATTCGAGTCAGCGACGTGTTGTTCCTGAGGTCCTGGGTTCAAGTTGTCACGCAACCGATGCAATCAATTCTAGCTTTTTGGGATCGTCGCAGCTCTTGTACTTCAAGTTTGTCATTGAAAAGACGCGGCTCGTTCAAGTACCCGGGACTCGAGTCGACGTTGATAGGATTAGGTGAGTTGCATCCCTTACTTGTTTATCGAGTTGCGTGGCGCATTTTTGGGGTTCATGGTATGTAATGTAAATAGGCATGCCTACCTGGTTCAAATCCAGGCCGATCGGCAAGTGGGTACGCATCGTCAATTGTTCAACGGATACTAACTCAGTGCCAGTCCTAAGCGGATACCAGAGGCTGTGAAGTGCCCCCGTGTTCTTTGCTGTGGTGGTGGATCAAATTCAAAGGAGATGCTGCGTGCACTGGCTTTGCCTCGAGGCGGTGTGTTCAGTTCGGAAGTATATGTATGACCCCAAACTATAAAAGCCAAAGCAACGACAGCTGTCTACCAGCGTTTCCCCAACACATGCGCAGACTATCCTGCTGGAAAGGTGATTCGTTGCTTGTCCACATATCATATACATTGTATCTGATCAGCTTTTTGAAGTTTATATCTTCTTCGTCTTACTATGCCCCAATTATTCTGGCGCAACTGATTTCTCGCAATGCTTAGCAGACGTGATAAGCTGTGCTACCAACCCAACTGGCCAGAATTGCGCGTACAATATTTCAAACGCGACTGCTCTCTCTGTCCTCCGCATCAGCGATGGTTCTTTCATCACAAACCCATCGGATGTTAAATCTATTGCTACCGCAATCTCATACGATGGCTGCAAGAAGTATTGCGGCTCCGGGCCAGCGCTCTCAAGCTGGACCACTATTTTCTCACAGGAATTTTCCGCTTGGCTCCTCCCATATCTTGCTTTGCTCTCCCAGCTCCCTTTCGGCGCTCCACGCAGGATAGATAATCTTATGTCTGTCATTTTAACACTTGGTTCACCAACACTCGCCGCCTACTCTCTATATGTCACCCTCCTTAACGCCCGATGGCTCAATGACTACCTTTTTTCTGGGATTGACTATCCCACCATTGCAGTGCGCCGGTCTGTATTGCAGGTTTTGAGAAGTCTCCAACAGGTCCCTTTACGCATCCATCCTGGGAAATCCGGTCGATTCGAATCTCTCGTCGTCCACCCAGCAAATGACCAGTGGTGGACCACTTTTTCAGAAGAACTGAAGTACTCACATACGTGGTCCATCACAACCCTAACATCCATCGCATGGGTGGTCATCGCCTATCTCCTTACAGTCGCCGATTCATTCTCTAGTCTAGAACAGCAAAATGAATCCAATGGACAGGGAAGCGTTTCCATATGGCTTTGGCTGATACCAGTTGTCCTGGGCTGGTTGGTTGTCTCCCCTGCATGCGATTATGATCGCGTGCATAAGGCGTACGACAAGGCGAATCGACATGTTTTCGTTCCAGATCCCCATGATCCTAGTGCAGATCTCATCCCCGTCAGCTCCAACTTCGGCTTGACCATCAGCCCCAGTCCAGATTGGGAATATTTCAACAGAAATATTACATCCCCTGACGAGTCCAGAATCCCTCCTGTATTCAACTATGCAAGAGTTCTGTCGTGGTCTCGAACTGTCCACCTTACCTCGCTGTACTACCGTGCATCTTGGAGAAAGTGGCACCGCCAAGAAGGGTTCGACGGTCAGCCCATTCTTGACCATGTGAGCGGTGATGTTCCTCCTGAGTCTCGACTGGGAAACCGTGATCAAATCATTCGTTACTGCTACCCCGGTGACACTGGCGCCAAAGTTCTTTTGCCCCGAGGCGTTTTTTTCAACATGGTGGTGGCGTCTCTCATGTCGCTGCAACTTCAATGGGCTACATCGGGTGCAGCTGTTCTTGCGGCTTGGTACACCCCTACCACCGTAAGTGCCTTCCTATGGCGAGATAGCCGAGGAACTGAGAATCCTTATGATAGGGGCTGGGGTGTCGTTCTCTCGCCTTTCTGATATACGGGGCGATATCCACCCTGGTATGGATGACGCTAGTGTTGTCGAATGCACTCGGATACTATGCACACCATCTGACGAATAACTTGCCTACCCCCGACTTTGAAATCAGCAGGCAACACACGCCCTCTTCGAGTTCATGGATCGATGGATACAATGATTTTAGTGCTGCCATACCATTACAGGAAGTCAAGATCCATGCTGTCGGAGAGGAGGAAGCCATGGTCCCGAGTGTGGATGCGGGTAATGCTCGTCTCGCCCAGACAATCTCCCGCCTTGCGAATTGGCTGAGGTGGATAGGGAAATTGCTCGCTATCGTCAATTCGATCGTGATCGTCGCTAATTCGATCTTCCAGTATACGGGGGTATACGACAATTGCTACTGCGACTCGAGCTTCTTCTACAGGGGTTATTCCGGGTTTAGAACTGTCATTTACTCTGCGAGCGACGTCAGTCAGGCAACAAGCGCTTGGATTGGGGCACTGGCACTCGCGTGGATTTCCTCCATATTTTTCATCAGCACTATATACCTCCTACGGGATTCCTTGCTTTCCTAGTTTATCTTTATCTTTTTTGGCATCGTTGGTGTTTCACAATATCTCGTTTTCATTTCGTACTATCATGGGGTTTCCAACTTATAGTGCAGGTGTTTTTGTATTGACTATGTAGTTTCCCGTCGGCAGGGCCCTTAGGTAGAAAGGCAATCGTTACTATAGGTATGAACATGAAACATTATACTACCTTACTACATAAAATGTTTATATATACGTGCTCATCGTGTGCGACAGTGAACAGAGATCTGTGTACGCAACGAGCACGCTCAACGGTTATCCTCGCAACGCAGCACCCACGTCCCCCCAAACTACAGTATCCCTGAAGATGCTCGTCTTACATCGTCGACGGTTTGCGGCGTGTGATCCGACACTACCAGAATGCATCTATCGCGATTTCAAATTTTGGATAGGGGGCTACTCAGTTACCGAGACTGACAGAACACACGCTGGAGTTTTTGGCAAGTAAACGTCCTCTCCACTAGGCAGAGAGATGACGACTTGCGAAAAGACGTTTTTCCTAGGCTAGCAAGACAACAAGCGATTCTTTCAAAATCATCGACTCCGACTCTCCGAGTTTTTGATAACTTGAAGTTCAACGCGCAAGATTTTTTTGCTAATCTGCGGATGGGGTACATTATGTATATGCGTATGGAGGGAGTCCGACAGAGGGACTGAGCCAAGGCTATGGATTTGAAACTGCAGTGACTGACTTGGAGCCGTTCAAGCTGGCAAGAGAGAACCAGGTCATGCCGAAGGTTCCCGATCGAGGCATAATTTAGTTGTTGCGTCAGGTCATCATGCTGTGGGACGTGTTACCAGCACTCGCAATGCTGGCACAAGTAATGGTTTCCCGACCCTTTTCAATTCAAACTTTCCTGTTTTTCTTCCGCTGAGCCCCTGCTCCCCCGCCTCCCAGCCCGGTGTCTGTTTTGGACTCTGGCCACTGCCATGCGCGGGGCGCGGGACTCGCTGTGCCTTCTGACTCGACGTACCTGCAGGTACATATGACAAGGGCCTCTGTCAAGTCGGCACTCAACCCTGAGGGGCCCAGATTTGAACTTCGCTGCGTCGGAGGCTCCGACGACAGCGGCGACCATGACGAGACGATGACAGGTTGACAAGCCACGCGTCCAACGGCGGGAACACGTTCGAGCTGATAAGTTGATAGGTATGTAAAGATGCATCCCCTACTTGTTTATCGAGTTGCGTGGTGCATTTTCGCCGTCGGGGCGATGGACATCGGCAGGCCTGGGGAACGGTTCGGGTTCAAATCCAGTGTCCTTGAGCCAAAGGTACATCGATCATCTTGGATGTTGTGCGGATATCAGAGGCTGTGTGGGGACAGTGCGCCCATGCAATGAAGCTTCCTAAAGTTGCCCTGTGGCGGATCAAATTCGTGTTCGGTGAAGTATATGATCCCCAACTAAATAGTAAGTCTAAATTGTCACATTCTTCACTATTTTCGTATTCTCACTGAGCCGCGTTCTTGTTCCACTTGCTACGGAACGGAGTGCTCAAGGCCGCGACGAGTTTCTGTTCCAGTACAGTGGCATAGGCTACTATCCTTTCCCCAACACGTGCGCAGACTATCCTGCTGGAAAGGTAATTCGTTGCTTGCCATGTATCATATACATAGTATCTGATCGACTTTTTGAAGCTTATACCTTCCTCGTCTTACTACACCTCAATTATTCGGCGGGTGCAATGGATCCTTGGCAGCAGTGTTTAACAGACCTGACAAGCTGTGCCACTGGCCAGGATTGCGCTTTCAATATTTCAAATACGATCGCTCTCTCTGTCCTCCGCACCAGCAATGGATCATTCATCACTGACACATCTGATCTCAACTCTACTGCTACCGCAATCTCATACGCTGGCTGCCAAAGATACTGCCAAGATCCCGGAATCGGAGGACAGGGGTTGCCATTTGACTGGGGTGTTTTATCACAGGAATTCTCCTCTTGGCTGCTCCCATATCTTGCTCTACTCTCTCAGCTCCCTTTCGGCGCTCGATGTAAGACTGATAATCTCATGTCTATCATTTTGACACTTGGCTCTCCTGCACTCGCTGAATACTCTCTCTATGTCACCCTCCTTAACGCCCGATGGCTCAACAACCACCTTTTTTCTGGGATCGACTACCCTAGTGCTGCAGTGCGCCGGTCTGTAGTCCAGGTTTTGAGCAGTCTCCAACAGGTCCCTTTACGCATCCATCCTGGGAGATCTGGTCGATTTGAATCTCTCGTTGTTCACCCAACAAATGATCAATGGTGGACCACATTTTCAGAGGAACTGGACTACTCACACACGTGGTCAATCGCATCTGCAATATCGATCGCATGGGTGGTCATTGCCTATTTCCTCGCTGTTGCCGATTCATTCTCTAATGCGGCCAAGCAAATTGCCTCCGATGGACAGGGAAGCGTTTCGATATGGCTTTGGCTTATACCAATTGTCATGGGCTGGTTGGTTCTCTCTCCTAAATGCGATTACGATCGTGTGCACAAGGCGTACGACAAGGCGAATCGACATGTTTTCGTTCCAGATTCCCATGATCCCAGTGCAGATCTTATCCACGTCAGCTCCAACTTCGGCTTGACTATCAGCCCCAGTCCAGATTGGGAATATTCCAACAGAAATCTCACTTCCCCTGACGAGTCCAGAATCCCTCCTGTATTCAACTATGCAAGGGTTCTGTCGTGGTCTCGAACTGCCTACCTGACCTCGCTGCACTATCGCGCTGCTTGGAGAAAGTGGAATCGTCGAGAAGGCCTTGATGGCCAGCTCATTCCCGAGAATTCAGGTGAAGATGTCCCCCAGGAGTATCGACTAGGGAACCGTGATCAGATCATGCGTTATTGCCGCCCAGATTCCCGCAAATACTCATCTGATAAAGTTCTTTGGCTCCGAGGCGCATTTTTCAACATGGTGATAGCATCTCTCATGTCGCTGCAAATGCAATGGGCTACGATGGGTGCAGCTGTTCTTGCGGCTTGGTACACCCCCACCACTGTAAGTATCTTCCTGTGGCGAGATGGCTGAAGAACTGAGAATTGCCATACTAGGGGCTGGGATGTCGTTCTCTCGCCTACTTGATATACGGGGCGATATCCACCCTGGTATTGATCATATTGGTGTTGTCGAACGCACTCGGATACTATGCACATCATCCGATGCACGACTTACTTGCCCCCGACTTGGAAAGAAACGGGCAAGGCGCGCCCTCTCGTTCACAAAGTCCTAGGGTCCACCATACAGGAGACTGACATTACTTGCAATGGTTCTTCCGGCATTACCCTACCGATGCTGGATTTTACGGTCCCCTTTGTTGAAACGTCGGAAGTTGCGATCCCGGACACGGATGCGGCTGATGCTCGCTCCGCCCGGGTCATTTCCCGCGTTGCGGATTGGCTGAGGTGGATAGGGAAATCGCTCGCCTTTGTCAACGCGATCGGAATTATCACTAATTCGGTTTTCCAGTACACAGGGACCTACAACAATTGCTACTGCGATTCGAATGTCTTCTCTAGGGGTTTCAATTCCGCGTTTCAAACTGTCGTTTACTCCGCGAGCGTCATCAATTTAGCAACCAACGTTTGGATTGGGGCCCTGGCGCTCGCGTTGATTTCATGCACATTTTTCGTCGGCACGATTTACCTTCTACGAGATTCCGTGCTTGCCTAAATTAATTTTAGTTTATAATTGGTCCGTTAGCATCGCCGATAATCTTCAAGATGCGTCTCTTTTTCTTTTCGTACTAGATCGTGGACTTTCCAACATGTAGTACTAGTGCAGAGATTCCGGTCTGAACATAACGTTGTACTACCTGACTACATACATACATGATGCGTAATATACAGGCCAGAAATGTAAGAAAAAAAGGTGGGTAACACTGAACGTTAACCTTGATGCCGAGATTTTTGAAGGGCTCCGACGACGACGACGACGATAATGAGACGATGTCAGGATCTACATAGACCGCCACGTCTGCTGACGAGCTACCACCACCACCATGATCATGGAGGGATCGATCGATCGACGATCACATGGTCCCTGCGAGGGACAGGTGAAATGTTCCTTCTCGTACGTTCCGCTACGCGTGACATCGCCCCTACTAGTGATCCGGGTCCGCCAAGCTTGTCGATTATAGTTGATGTCCATTCTACTGTCCAAACCTACCTAGGATAGTCGTTCAGCACTATCAACCGGAATTATCATGCCTCGGACTTGGATTTGCAACTGACGAGTCGATTTCTAATTCAAGTTTGCAGTCTTAACGAATATCTTCGCAACGCCGAACCCACGAGCCCCATCAACCCCTGAAACGATAGTACCCCCTGATGATGCTCGTCTCACATCGTGGAAGGTTTGTCGACGTGGTGCTCAATATAGGCGACAGCAACAGCGATAAACGGTGCGCGGTCCTCTTATCTTGTTTCTCGTTGGCCGTGCCTGGGTTGAACGGGCGTGTGATTAGAACATGTCGCGATTTCAATAGGGGGTGGGCCCAGTCGGGTAGCGGTTCGTGTGGTTGGACTGACAGGCCTCAGGCTGGAGTTTTTGGAAAGTGGGCATTCTTGTCCACTAGGCTGTCTCAGAGAACGTGGGCAAGGAGATGATGACTTCCAAAGAGTCGTTTGTCCTAGCGACGACGAGCAGTTCTTTGGAAATCATTGATTCCGAATTTTTGATTCGTCCGCGCAAGTCATTTTGGTAATCTGCGGATAGGGTATTTGTAGGATTGAGCCAGGAGACCAGTGACCAGTGATGGTCATCCGATGGGCTGCACGAAGCGCTTCCCAGACTCGAGTCAGTGTACAATGGAGGGTAACAACCTGAGCTGTCAAAATCGTTTGCTGCGTCCGTCGGTCGTCCCTTGCCGAGGATTAGCACCTCGTTAGACCCAGACTCGGGACGGTACCTGCATGACGAGCAAAGGGGCGGGATCCGGCGAAAGCTCTCGTCACAGGGGGTTACGCCTAGCTCTACCGCCGCCCGTCCAGGACCGTTTAGCTGAACTATGTATCACTCACTTAGCAGACAGAGGGAGGGAGTTGGCACGAGCAGTGACCATAAGCGAGTGGGCTGCCTTCCGCGAGAGTGGTCGCGTTGTTGGGAGAAGGTAGGTGTGGAGAAGCAGCGAACGGACCAGCGAGGACCCCAAGTTTCGAGTCCAACAGCTGAGAAATCGTTACAAAATACAACCGACGATTTGATCTGAACCATGCACAATTTCAATGAATTCTGATCGTCAGTAACCGCTTTGACATTGCACAAGTCCGTAATAACAGGGGTCAAAAGATGCGATAGGTTTGTTGTCATAGTTGCTGCGTCTTGATCATGGTGTGCATGAGCAACCATCTTTACAAGCTCCATGAGAGCCAGCAGTAGCGTAGATTGGCGGGGATGCTTCCATATAGCTTCATTACCCAAAGAGCACACAAGGATACGCTCGAGTGGTCCGTACATGATAGCGACCTTGTCAGCACTGATGGAATTGCTCTGCTTTGCGGCCTTCAGCAACGTCAATTCGATCTCGTACTAAGGACAAGGTTGACAAGAAGGCGTGCGACCATAACCTTGCTCTGGGACAATGCTTGAAGGCGAGGAATGATAGGAAGGTAAGGTAAGTAGGAGGAAAGTCAACATGGGCTGTGTCACAGGCCTTCTCAGATGTGACGTGAGAAATGGAGCACAGCTGTGGCAGCCAGAAATTTCCTTTCTCATCGGTACGTCACTGATTCAGGGGAACCAACCGCCTCGATACCACCTCACAGCAAAAGCCCAGCCTCAACTATATTGCTTCAAGACTTGGCGGGATGCAAGTGCAAGTATCCTATGCGTCACCTCGTTCCGCCCACCGGAAACCCGCCTTGTCCTCTTTTTTCTCGCGCCCGGGTCGGCGCGCCGCTCATCACGGTTGAGCCGACTCTCAGGGTGCCCGCGGGTTGGTCGTTTCCCATCTGGCTCGACAGAAACACGTATACTGTGGAGAACGACCTGTTTTACGGTGCGCTCCATACAGACGGGACGTCCCTCTCGCCGATGGATGACGTTCGACGTGACGTTTGACGGCGTTGCGCCAAACGTCTTGGCAGTATCGACGTCGCTCGTCGTAGAAATTGAGTTGCACTACCGACCAGAAGGAATACTCGGCCAATTCGCTCGCATTCAATTTGGTAGCGGTGGCATCGCACGAGATGTCAGCTTACTCGACGATGCCGACAGTCAACGTCTCGGCGGGCGCGCCGTTCAACGTGATGATGTCCTCACCGGCGTATTTCACCGGGGTGTCGGTTGACGAGCAGCCCCTGCAGCGTGCAGAATTGTCCATGCTGTCGATCGATGTGTCATACCGACAACCAAGATGCTGTCTGGTTCTCCGCAGAACAATACCACAGCTGCGGAGGGGAGCAAGCCAACGTTACCGGTTGACATTGCACCGCACCTCCAACGCATCCAGGTGCCTTGGATATCTTACTACTGTACCCATTTCCTCGTTTATTGTATTTATCCCTTCGTTCAGCGTAGATTTATTGCCACTCATTCATGACCCGTTTGGATCGTAGTCCATCCGTTTCTCGTTGAATTCAGCCAGTTGTGAAGTAAGTAATTACAGCGGTTTTGGTAATTATTGGCAGTGGTCACGTCGCAGCTCACGTAGATTACAAAATTTAGGTGACGGCCTGTATTTACCGAACATGGTTTGGTAAGTTGAAGTTATAACAATTGCAGTGCATCATGATTACAAGCTGGACCAATGGTAGTAAGTTCATTTGTCACTCAGAAACATCAATGAAAGTCAACCAACAGTTTGCGCAAATCAGTGACTTAGTGCGGCAATGATGTTCATTGTCGACTCGGACATACTTACTCCCATTGAAGTCGTGCATCATGTCACTGTGCTTGTATGTCAGGCAAAAATGCAGTTCATCATCTTATACTTCCCACATGATGCCGAGATTCGAAGGGCTCCTACACGGACCTGAGCGGATTTAGAGGCTGTGAGGTTCAATGAAGGCTTCCTTTGCTGTGGTGGATTAAATTCACAGGAAATGCGCTGCCAATCGGGCTGGTATATGATCCTCAACAAAAAAGTAAGATATAATAGCCAAAGCAACAGCTACCACCAGTGACGGTCTACCACCATTTCCCTAACTCATGCGCAGACTATCCCGTTGGAACGGTAATTTTGTTGCTTTCCACGTAGCATGTATCTGATCAGCTTTTTATAGTTTATATCCTCCTTCAAGTCTTACTACTATGCCCCAATCATTCGGCGGGCGCAATCGGTTTTTGGCAACAGTGTCTAACAGACGTGATAAACTGTGCCACAGACCCGACTGGCCAGGATTGCGCTTTAAATATTTCCAACGCAACTGCTCTCTCTGTCCTCCGTACCAGCAATGGCTTTCCCATCAGTAACACATCTGATATTAACTCTACCGCTACCGCACTCTCATACCATGGCTGCAATGAGTACTGCAAAGTTAGAGAACTCGGAGGACAGAAATTTCCATTTTACTGGGGTGTTTTCTCACAGGAATTTCCCGCTTGGCTCCTCCCATATCTTGCTTTGCTCTCCCAGCTCCCTTTCGGCGCCCCACGCAGGACAGATAATCTTATGGCTGTCATCTTAACACTCGGTTCACCAACACTCGCCGCCTACTCCCTATGTGTCACCCTCCTTAACGGCAGATGGCTCAATGACCACCTTCTCTCTGGGATCGACTATCCTAGTGCTTCAGTGCGCCGGTCTGTAGTACACGTCTTGAGCAGTCTCCAACAGGTCCCTTTACGCATTCATCCTAGGAAATCTGGTCAATTCGAATCTCTTATTGTTCACCCAACAAATGATCAATGGTGGACCACGTTTTCAGAGGAACTGGACTACTCACACACGTGGTCAATCGCATCTGCAACATCGATCGGATGGGTGGTCATCGCCTATCTCCTCGCTGTTGCCGATTCATTCTCTAATGTGGACGAGCAAAGTGCCTCCGATGGACAGGGAACCGTTTCGATATGGCTTTGGCTGATACCAATCGTCGTGGGCTGGTTGGTTCTCTCTCCTAAATGCGATTACGATCGTGTGCACAAGGCGTACAACAAGGCAAATCGACGTGTCTTCATTCCAGATTCCCATGATCCCAATGCAAATCTCATCCCCGTCAGCTTCGACTTCGGCTTGACCATCAGCCCCAGTTCAGATTGGGAATATTCCAACCGAAATATCATCTCGCCTGACGAATCTAGAATCCCCCCTGTATTCAACTATGCAAGGGTCCTGTCGTGGTCTCGAACTGTCTACCTTACCTCGCTGTACTACCGCGCAGCTGGGAGAAAGTGGAATCGTCGAGAAGGCTTTGATGGCCAGCCCATTCCCGAAAATATATCTGATGATGTCCTTCGGGAGCATCGACGAGGGAACCGTGATCAAATCATGCGTTATTGCCGCCCAGATTCCCGCAAATACTCATCTGATAAAGTTCTTTGGCTCAGAGGCGCACTGTTCAACATGGTGGCAGCATCTATCATGTCGCTGCAATTACAATGGGCTACGACGGGTGCAGCTGTTCTTGCGGCTTGGTACACCCCCACCACTGTAAGTATCTTGAATTCACGTGGCGAGATGGCCGAAGAACTGAGAATTTCCATACTAGGGGCTGGGATGTCGTTCTCTCGCCTTCTTGATATACGGGGCTTTATCCACGATGGTATGGATGATGCTAGTGTCGTCGAACGCACTTGGATACTATGCTCACCATCTGATGGATGACTTGCCTACCCCCGATTTGGAAATCAACAAGCAACACCCACCCTCTTCGAGTTCGAGGATCTCGGTCCCTACCACCCTGGCGCCCAGCGTTGTAGATTGTAACGCTGCCATGCCGCTGCAGGTTGTTCCGGCTCCCTCTGTTGAAGTGTCGGGAGTTGCGATCCCGGACACGGACACGGACACGGATGCGGGCCATCATGCGGCTGATAATCGCTCCGCCCGGACCATTTCCCGTGTTGCCGATGGGCTGAGGTGGATAGGGAAATCACTCGCCTTCGTCAATGCGATCGGATTAATTGCTAATGCAATTTTCCAGTATGCTGGGACCTTCGACAATTGCTACTGCGACGGGAGTGTCTTATACAGGGGTGATTCCGCGTTTATAGCTATCATTTACTCCGCGAGCGACATCAGTCAGGCATCAAGCGCTTGGATTGGGGCCCTTGCACTCGCGTTGATTTCATGCACATTTTTCGTCGTCACGATTTACCTCCTACGAGATTCCTTGCTTGCCTAGTTTATCTTGGTCCATTAGCATCACCAGTAGTTCTCAAGATGGGTCTCTTTTTCTTTTCGTACTAGATCGCGGACTTTCCAACATACAGTGCAGACCCAGTCTGAACAAATATGACATATACCACTTGACTGCATAATTGATGCGTGATATAAAACTCAGAAATGTATACATAAGAGAAAAAAAGGTGGAGAACTTATCACTGCATTCAAGTGGTCATCGTATGCGACTCTAGTGAACAGAGATTTGACAAATTGCGCATGCCGAGTGAGTAACAGCGATAGAGAGTGGTTGGTTGTCTTGTCCCCATGATGTGGGCCATGATGCATGATGTCCGTGCCTGGGTTGAACGAGCGTATGATTCACCTGGACTGACAGAATTCAGGCTGGTATTTTTGCGAAGTCGGCATCCCTGTAGTCCGGGTGACCAGACTAGTCTTCAACGTTCCTGTCCACTAGGCCGTCACCATGGCAAGAACCTAAATGTTGGCAAAAAAGTTGATGTGATTTCCGAAGAGTCGTTTATCCGACTAGCGAGAGTCGGACGAGACGACGAACAGTTCTTTGGAAATCATAGACTCCTGCTGATAAGTCTCGTGCAAGTTTTTCACTCAGGATCTGCGGATCGGGTGTGTAATTCAAAACATTTCTATTCTTCCCCATTGGCACTGGGGGCCTCTGCTTCCCCCGGCCCCCGGGTCTGTAGACGTCTGTTTCATACTGAATCATACTCCCAGCAGTGGCCAAGCGCGGGCGCTGAGCCTTCTGACTGGAGGTGACGGCAGGTACAATGACAAGGTCAAGTCGGCACCAAGTCGGCACCGAGTACTGAACGTTAACCCTGATGGGCCAGAATATTTGAAGGGCTCCGACGACGACGAGCGACGACAGCGACGAGGATGACGAAACGATGCCAGCATCTACGTAGACCACCACCGTGACGCGTGACGTCCGCCAACGAGCCACACGTCGCCACCGCCGCCACCGCCACCACGATGGAGGGATCAATCAACGATCACATAGTACATGATGGTCCCTGCGAGGGACAGGTGCAATGTTCCATCTCGTAGGTTCCGCAACGCACGATATCGTCCCTACTAACAGTGATCCGTGCCCGGGCCTGTTCATTACTTATACTTGGTCAATATCCATTTTCGCGTTCAAATCTACGTGGAACCTAGGTGAGCGAAGGATAGTCATTCACAACACTATCAACCGGAATTTCCGTTGCGGACCGTGGAGGTCTCGGACTCGAACTCAGGCTTGGACGTTGCGCGAACTGACGAGTCGATTTCTAGTTCGAGTTAGCACCCGCGCTGGCATGCTCGGACCGGATCTCACCCGGACGATAAGTTCACTCGCTGACCCTAAATTCTTGATCTGCTCCCCCACCATTCGCCCATTTCACCCACCATTGCCCACCAGACCCACCCAATCTGGCTTTGTTTACGTGTCAGCCTGTGCATTCTGGCTCCAAAGTCTCCTGGACCTCCTTCTCTGTGCCGCAGTCGCTTGGAAGGGCAGTTATAAGTGATCGCAATCGATCGTTCATGTGCCACTGTGAAGTCCCTGAGGTGTGCCCCCAAGCCGGTGCAAGTACCAACCGGTCCCGATCGGTGTATAGACCACCCACGTTGGCGTTCGCAAAGATCCGAGGAAGATGAATGCTAGTGAGGACCCGTCCAGTCACATAAATAGACCGTCTGTGTACCTAGCTATAGGTACGGTATCGCGTGTACCATGCTCGTTGGTGGATCATTATCTTTTCATCGCATCATTATGTACTTATCATCCGGAACAATCGAGGCCAGTTGTACCTCGAGATAAGGATGAGATAGGGTGGATGTCCGTATCTTTTTTTTGTGTGCTTTCCCCTTTCGTCTAGTTTCTCTTTGTTCTGGGAAAGAGAGATCAAAGGCGGGAACCCCAACTTCCTCCCCAAACCCCAGCTTTTTCTCCTTATCCGCCGACCCACCGCCCACTCAGGCCGTCAACGGTCGGGTGTGATTATCATCTCCGTGATATCAGTGATGTCTATACACATTTTCGATATAAATAGTAGAACATGTATATGCAATGTATGCGTTCAGGGAGGGGGGTGAAATAGAATAATGTACTGTACTGTACTATAGATCGGGTTTTTTCAAGAGTTGATTCTGTTGTGATGAACATACATCGGGAACTTCCTTGGCTTGATCTCGTATGCAAGAATGAATGAAACAGAAAGAAATAAAGAACGGAGGGAGGGGAAGACGAGGATCTCAAGAAATCGATTAAGTGAGGATCCGGAAAGGTCTACAACGAGTCTCCCATCCAGGAGAGAATTGAAAACAAAGAAAGGAATGTCAGTCCCTCAGCCACGCTCGCGAGGTAAACGAATAAAAAAGATGGAAAGAGGTATTAACGCACGATTCAAAACACGATGAGGGTGGGTTCACAGAAAAGAGAGTCGAAGGTTGTTGAAAAACACATTTTTGCAAATGCACGCCGGGGCGGTTGTTGGGTGGTAACAAAATGAAATGAACAACACACATGGTGTATATTAACGAGGGAAACGGTGCTGGGCAGGGGGTTTGAATCCCGGGATAGATACTGTAAAAAGGTTTTGCAACCGATAGACAAACAAGAATGAAATGTCGAGACACACAAGAGAAAGGGCAAAAAGGAAAGGAAAGAACAATAAATTGGAGGAGCTTATGTATCCACTACTTACATTCCCTATGGAACGAGGAGAGTGAAAAAAGAAACACGGAAACGGGGTAGAGAACGACGGGGAGGATAAATCAAAAGGTTAAGCGCGAGGGAACGTGGGGGATCTCGGATGCCAAGTGGAAGTATTACAAGGGTGGGTCGCTGCATCGGTTTAAAGAAATGAAGATCGCAGAGGCGTTACCGCTTCCGCTTGCCGCTGATGACAGGTTCTGCACCTGAAATGATACTCCCGTGCATGACCAACCCGCCACCCTCGGCGCTCGCACTCGGACTTCTGTACCCTTCTGACCCGACGTCTTGCGCCCCAGACGAGTTGCCGATGAAGTGGAGGCCAAACCCATTCGCGCGCCTGATGTACCCGCTCGCGATGAGTCGATCTAGGTTCTCGCTGTCTGCGTTGTCTGCATCGCCTCCTTCGGCATCGGCGTCCAACATCACAGCATCGAAATCGATGTGCTCAGACAGATCCATGAGGGGGTCCATGGGCGGAATCGTGATGTGACCATCTGTGCGGACGCTCGGGCGTGGACGCCGTGATGAGCGATGTTCGTTGCCGAGGAGGTCCGTCTCGACCTCTGTTTCGGCACCGTCGCGGGCGAGCGGAGGCGGGCTGGCGAGGTGGCGGGCGGAGATCGTGGTGGCGACTGGCGGAGGTGCGGAGGCGACGTCTTCCCAGTCGACATCCTCGTCTTCGTCTTCATCTTCTGCTTCTTGTTCTACCTCGACGTCTTCGTCGAGGTCTGCGAAACTGCGGCAGAGAGGGCAGGAAAAGGCAGTGGCGTGTTTGTCGAGGAGTGGACGTATGCATTTGTAGTGGAAGGCGTGCGAGCAGGGGGCGATAAAAAGGGCTTGGCGTATGGTGACAGAAAATAAACCTGACGGAGAATGAGATAGATCGGATGAAGGGGAGGAATGAACGTACATATGCAACAATCTGGGATATTCGACTTTGGCAATCGTTTGCCTTTGGTAGAGTCTTTGGAATCTGCTGGTTTGTCGGTTGTGACGGCTAGCGCCCGGAGCTGGCTGATGGCGTGGGTACTGTGAAAGAGGTCAGGGGGGAAGAGGAGTGGGCGGTGAGGGTAGGATACGCACTTGAATGCGTTGGGAGCTGCCTGCCACTCTCTGCCGACCTCGATTTTGATCTTGACGGACTTGTAGATGTCTTCTGAGCCGCCCTGATAATCGACGCCGAGCTGGAGAATGTCGCCGTCCCTGAGCTGGTACGGCCTGGATTCGTGTCCGGCGGGGGAAAGTCGGAGGTGGTTGAGGAATGTGCCAGAGGAGGACTTTGTGTCCCTAATGAAAAACTTGCTGGACTCTAGCCAGATTTCAGCATGGGAACGAGAGACGACCTTTGACTTGAAAGCGAGCTTGTTGGAGGAGAGGAGATTGGCTGCGTTGAGGCCGATGCCGGATCTATCGGTGAAGCGACCTATGCGGAGAGGGGAGTCTTCGTCCCTGAGATCGCGGGTGATGGGCTCGAAGCGAAGGGTGCGACGAGAGTCGAGGTGGGGTACGAGACGGATGCGGAGGGCCTGGTTCGGGGACGTAGAGGTTGAGGAGGGGCCACGATGAAGCGGGGGAGGAGCGAGGGGCATCGTTGACGGTTCTGCTTGGGGGGCGTCGGTGGGTGGGGACGAAGAAAGAGCGCTGTCGGACTGTTGTGGTTGTGGTTGTTGTGGTTGTGTGGGCGGTGTGTTGGCTGGATTTGTGGAAGGATTTGGATGACCAGTCGAGCGTCTACGGCGAAGGATGTTTGAGATGGCTACGCCAGGGTTACCGTTTCCGTTTGAGGTGAATTGGGGAATGATGAGGCCCCCAGGCGCTAGAGACCGACGTCGATTAGCGCGCGCCGTTGTTGGAGGCGGGGTCGGTGCGGGGACGGGACTGGAAGGAGGCGAAGGCGAAGAGTCACGTCTTGGTGTTGACGTCGTTGGATAAGTGGAAACTCCCCGCGGTCGCCCGCGAAGAAACGATCCCAAAATGGACGACCGCAGAACTGGTCCAGGCGTGGAATTCGACTCGGCGACGACGTTTAGCACCATTGTATTACCAGTTCTTCTTGTCTGGACGTCCACGGCCATTATTATGAGGAGAAGAAGGAGGAGGAGGAAGAGCAAATGCTTTTACTCTTTTTTTTTTTTCGGTTTCAATATCGACGGGGCTGAGCACTTCCCCAGGCCGTTTACTACTAGTACTCGGCCTCGCTAAAATAAAACGGATCAAGGCACAGCTCGCAACGCCACTCCTTTTCGGCCCTGAACTTGAGGTGATTCCCTTCGTTATCTACATAAATTTCTGCCATCCAACAGCCGAGTTTTCATCCACGCCAACTTCTCATCCCCATCCCTCCTCCACTAACCTAACCTAACCCCAGAGCTCTGGGGTGAACTCCAAGTTCCACATTCGTTGCGCAGTGACAGTGATCCAACACAGGTATTTCGTCACCCACCCGATCTCATGGGGCCATGGTGATGCCGGGCGCAGTTCCGTGCAAGCCCGGGCTCTCCGCGCTGGCCTTTCGTTACAACCACTGCAGGCAACGATCATTCGTATCATGACGCCGCAGGACGCTCATCCAACGTGACACCGCCTTGGCTGGTTTGAGTCTTCCTCACTCATCCTCCGTTGGAACATCGTCGTTCACACCAAAACATGTGTGGTGGTGACACTCTGAACATCTGAACAGTGTAGGCCCAGTGACTTTGCAATGCCCCTTTATCGTTTTCACACCGCCACTCAGCGGCGTCAAAGTGAAAAGCCGTTTCAGGTCCCTTTTCTTTTCAAGTTTCTTCAACTCGCAGAATTACCGCTCCGGTGTTACGTGCCTTCATCACAAGACTCACCAATGTGCAAAACCACATAGCCCCGGTAGACATGCATCCTTTCGTTTAGATAAAGTGTCCAATTCTGATTGGCCCACGGAGTCATCCGCGCGCATCCGAAACGTGAGTTCTCGACCTCGTTCACTGTGGGCAGTTTTATCAATCCAAAGCACCAGCACTTTCCTCTGGCCATTGCAACAACTCGCGAGGTTTTCCATTTGAGGACGTACATTCCCGCTCCAGTATTAACCCGAAACCGATGTTTCGTGTTTCAAGACTAGCGTTTACATCATTTCATTAGCAGGCCGGTCGAATGGCATCATTGCCGACCGGTAATGCGTCTTTAGTTGAACCCCCCGGACATGTTCCTCAACTCGAGTTCCAGCAAGGTCTCTCTCGAATTATACATGGGGAATCAGCACACACGCAATCCAGTGAACCAGGGAGCTGTGGATCGGCATTAATATTGTCGCTATCTTTTTGTGTGCAGCTTCACACATAGTTATCCTGAAACTCTTTCTATTCGCTCACCCCTGCCCGTCTCTTCCCGGTATAAATTCAGTCCTGAGTCCTGGCCACTCTCGAGTCTCAGTCATTCCGTTGCCTTGGCTTCTTGGGTCCACCCGTATAAAAGGCGGAGCTCTGGTATATGCCATCATCTCGAATCTGAGCTCGCTTTCACATATCGTCTCATCTCCGCGTTCACTCACTCTCTCATGGCTGTGGTTGTCGCTGCAACGACCTGGGGCAACTCGACCGCCTCCAAGCGCGTTCTCTTGATTCATGGCCTCACAGGGTCCTCGCAACTCTGGTATCGCTTGGCGCACGACTTTGCTTCTCGAGGCAAGTGCTGACCTGTCACGCAGCGTCCCTGACACATCTCTCTCGGCAACACGCAGGTTATTTCGTCGTCGCACCTGATTTACTCGGGCACGGCTGTGCAAGGCGCGGCGAGGGGTATACCGTCACTGCACTGGTAGACGAGTTTCGCCCCTTGTTCTCGACAGCGCCCACAGGTGAGAGTCGCCCGTACGACGTCGTCGTCGGACATTCGCTCGGGGGCATTATCACCGCCGTCATCCTGCCTCTCCTCGCATCGTCCACACCCGTCCGAGTTGTGCTCGTCGACCCTCCGCTTGAGTTGGCACCAGAGACGGTGGCCATGCACCGTGAGAGGTTAGTGCAAAGGTTAAGCCCTCCGGTGCAGACGCCCGAGGAGATCTTGCGCGAGAATCCCCGCTGGACCAGGGAGGACGCGGTGATGAACGCTGCGAGTATGGCGTTGTGTGGGCCGGAGGTCGTGGGGGCGATATTTGATGTGAGTTCCCTTTTGCTTTCCCTTGTGATCCTCACTCGTCTTAATGATGACTCGCAGCAAAACGTCCCGTGGTCGTTAACCCACTACCTGTCTTCGGTTCCCGAAAACGTGCAGGTGACGGTGCTGGCTGCAGACCCGGAACTGTGGCCGTGCATAGGAGAGGAAGACGTGAACTCGAGAGCCTACCCGCGCGTGGAGGCGAGGACGGTGCGGGGCGCGTCGCATTTGATTCCGCTCGAGGTGCCTGGGGTTGTGATCGAAGCTGCGCTCGAGCTGGGCGAGGGCAAAAGCAAAAGTAAAAGTAAAATGGAAGGCGAAGATATCCGGGCGGAGAAACCTTGAGGTTGTAGGAGTGGTAAGGGATACGACTGTCCCTTTCTCTGCCCCGGGTGAAGGCGACTTGGAGAGCTGACGGCGTTACGACGGAGCACGTTTGTGCTTCATTCCAAAGGGCAGAAGAAAACACGGTATGTGCTCCTTCCTTGTGAGGATTGTTCGAGTTGGTACAGTGGCGAAGTTATATTTTGACTACTTTGATTGGTAGATTGATCGGATTTTAATGCAAGCGTTGCCTTCCAGGAAATTATCCGCCAGGTAGTACGTACACTTCGACCGTTAGATTTCCTTTGCGTCAGGCTTGAGTACATACTGTGGTCACGACACAGGTCTAAGTGCTGTAGCGGGCCGCCCCGGGTCCGCACGGGAGATGCCGAGGAGGTTCAACATCACATTTTACATCCATCACCTTGCCTTCGTATGTATCAACGAGACAGGGCGACCGCCCGTCGTTTCGCGTTTTCCTGGCTGATTCAGTACATATGTTTTGCAAAGTATTTTCAAGGTTTCACTGGGGGCATACAGTATAATGGCCTCAGGGCTTCATTCCAAGTCCGATCGTCGCCTATATGTCACGATGAGGTACGTGCACCGCAACTTACTTGTTATACATTGATTTCTGTGGCAGGTGCCTTCATAGACTCATTTATCTGGACCCAGAACGTCTTGTTTGATTCCTTTGTGCTCTCTCCTGGCTTCGCACCATGAGAGAATACAATACACACACTACCTCAGTCATTCCTCGGCAACCACAACGACTTGAGGAAGAAACCAACTTACCAAATATTCTGGAACAGCGCAGGTCTGATACAACAAAATGCGAGCATGTTATCATAACTCGTGCGTAATTATCCGTGGTGGTCTGCGTAGATCTCCGACATTCTTGTACACAGGCATATGTGCCACGGATGTTGCAAGTGGACTCCGTCGACTACCGGCAGGCTTCCATGTCGCCCTAGAAATCGATGGGAAGACGACGAAAACTTCGAACAAGCCCGTATCAGGCCAGGACGTGGTGGAATGGTACGAAAGGATTCTTTTGTTTGTCATGTTTTCCCTATTTCCTGCTACTTTTTACTGAACGACGTCCAAGACCATCGGACAGATTATCTGTCATCTCGTTCAAGGTCTATGCATCCTTCGAGCTTGGACCGAGGCTGGGAAACGGAGAATTACTCAGGGAATTCAAGGTTCTTGTCGGAGAGATACTCGATCTGAACCAACGACTCGAAGGTGGGTAGTTCTATTCACTGCCTCGGCGGAATCTAATGCATTATTGCAGCCATAAAGCTTCTAGCTTCAAGGGACGACGCTTTGCCATCGTGTTCGTCAGTGAGAATTATCACTGAGCAATTCAATTGCGACGCAAATCAATGCCGAACATGGCCTGTGGTGAGAATTTCGTACATTCTATCTTCACTCTTTCTAACCTATGATGGCGATAGCTGCTCGAGCCAGTCGAAATGAATCCGTTGGGACGACTGACCGACGAAGGACATCATGCGCTCCTGCATTATCGCTTGTTCCAGGACCAAACGGATCTTGACCGAGCCATTGAGTGCTTCGAGCAAGTGCAGGACATTTGCCCCCTGAATCACCCCAATCGCTCTGCTGTCCTATCCAACTTGGCCAATGCAAAGTCCATCCATTGTCAAGCCAATAATCATGACGTCGGTCTGGATGAGCCAATCACGTTGTATCGGGACGCCCTTCATCTTCGTCCTAGTGGTCATCCAGATCACGTTGCGACAACCCTCGAACTCAGTCTTGCTCTTCTAGTCCGCTTTCAAAGGCGACGCGATGAAACGGACAGGATAGAAGCAACGGATTTACTTTCGAGAATGGTGGAGCTCTCCCCGGTAGAGAGTGGTGCATGCCAAGCAGGGTGTTTCGCGTTGGAGATGGCTGAGGTCACTGCGTCGATGCAATCTGTGGACTCGGAGATGTCACCAGAGGAGCATAAAAATCCCGAGGAATCCACTTTAGACAATCTACTACACTCAGATCCTCCCCGTCTTGCACTGCTACTAGCTGGGTTTGGGAGCCTATTGCATCTTCGTTTCAAGGAAACCGGTGATCTTGTTGACCTCAATGATGCAATTTCAATGTTGGAGGATCTCGATGGACGTATTCCAAAGCCGATGTATCTGTCCCTTCTGGGGAGCGCGTTGTCTGGTCGCTTTCAACGCCTTGGTAACCTTGCAGACATTGAGCGGTCCATTCCCATGCTCGAGGAGGCAATCCATCTTACTCCCGATCGTGATCCAGAAAAACTTGATTTGTTGAACACTCTCGGGATCTCGTTATCTTGTCGCTTCGACCGCCTCGGTGACATGGCAGACATCGAGAAGTCCATTTCGATGTTCGAGGAGGTAGTTCATCTTACTCCTGATGGCCATCCGGACAAATCTGGTCGGTTGAATAACCTCGGGATTCCATTATTACGTCGCTTCGAATGCCTGGGCGACCTTGCAGACCTCAACAAGTCCATGTTGATTGTTGAAGAGGCAATTCGTCTTACTCCTGATCACAGCCCAGACAAACCAAGCAGACTGAACAACCTTGGGAATTCATTATTCCGTCGCTTTGAATGCCTCGGTGACCTGGTTGACCTCGACAAGTCCATTTTGATCTTCGAGGAGGTAGTTCTTCTCACTCCCGATCACCATCCAGAAAAACCAAATTGGCTGAGCAACCTTGGGAACCCGTTACTTCGTCGCTTCGAACGCCTTGGCAACCTGGTAGACCTCGACAAGTCCATATCGACGAGAGAGGAGGCAGTTCGTCTTATTCCTGATCACCATCCGAACAAACCTGTTTGGTTGAATGGCCTTGGGAATTCATTATCTCGTCGTTTTGAATGGTGCGGTGAGCTGGCAGACATGGAGAAGTCGATTTTGATGCTCGAGGAAGCGGTTCGTCTTACTCCTGATGGCCATCCAGAAAAATCAAGTCAGCTGAACGGCCTCGGGATCTCGTTACTTCAACGTTTTTATCGCCTAGGTGACCTGGAAGACATTGACAGATCCATTTCGACCTTCGAAGATGCGGTCCGTCTTACTCCCGATCGCCATCCGGACAAACCAACTCGGTTGAACAGCCTCGGGATCTCATTATTCAATCGCTTCAACCGCCTTGGTTACCTAGTAGACATTCAGAAGTCCATTTCTGTGTTGGAGAGGGCAGTTTGTCTTTCTCCTGATCACCATCCGGACAAACGAAATCCGTTGAAAAGTCTCGGGGAGTCATTATCTCGTCGCTTCAAACGCCTCGGTGACCCGACAGACATGGAGAGAGCCATCTCGATGTTCGAGGAGGCAGTTCATCTTACTCCAGATCGCCATCCGGACAAACCAAATGGGCTGCACCGCCTCGGGAACTCGTTATCTCAACGCTTCGATCGCCTAGATGACCTGGAGGACGTCAACAGGTCCATTTCGATGTTTGAGGAGGCAGTTAATCTTATTCCTGATCATCATCCGGGAAAACCAAGTCTGTTGAATAGCCTTGGGATCTCATTATCTCGCCGCTTCCTACGCCTCGGCGACCTGGGAGACATTAAGAAGTCCATTTCAATGGTCGAGGAGGCCGTCCGTCGTACTCCCGATCGCCATCCAGCCAAACCAGGATTGTTGGTCAGTCTTGGCAATTCATTCAAGCTGTTTTTCGACCACTCTGGCGATCTTTACCATCTCTCTGCTGCTACTTTGCATTTTTCAGTGGCTAGCCAGTCTCCAACAGGACAAATTTCCGACCGCTTTCGTGCCGCTCGCTACTGGATTTTATCTGCGCGTGTCAGTGGCAACTCGCAAACTCTCCTCGATGCATATTCCACTGCCATCAGCCTCCTTCAGCAGCTGGCGTGGCTTGGGCTCCCCCTCACTGAGCGTCACCGGGTGCTCGTCGATGCGATTGATGTAGCACGAGATGCAGCGGCAGCAGCACTTGAAGCTGGCTACGCCGAAATGGCTGTGGTGTGGCTTGAGCAAGGACGGTCAATTGTTTGGAGTCAGTTCCTGCAGCTTCGCACTCCAGTCGACCAGCTTCGTGGCAGACAACCTCTCCTCGCTAGAAGATTTGAGCAAATCTCCAAGGAGTTGGAATGTGCCAGTTTGCATGGCAATCTCACATCCTACCGGTTGGAGAATAGCCTCCCTTTGAACACTTCGTCGTTCGAGCAAGAAGGCCAGAGGCATCGTCAACTTGCTCTCCAGCGAGAAAGGTACCTTGTCGAAATACGCTCCGTACCTGGTTTTGAGCAATTCTTGCTCCCGAAATCGATTGAGCAACTCGCTGCCCTGGCGAACTCAGGTCCGGTTGTCTACCTGAATGCCAGCGAGCAACGATGTGATGCGTTGATTGTCACGGCGGAATCAAGCAGCGTTATCCCTGTCCCCCTTCGAATCAGCTATCAAGATACAGAAATCTTGTATGGCACACTTCGTCTATTGCTTGAGCGGAATCGTCTTATCATCACACGTGACGATATCTCCTCACTCATACCCTCTGACGACAAACACGTCTCGCGGCAATTTCTTGGTTCGTTATTGGCAGAAGATGACAGCGAAGCTGTTGATCGGGGAGTCAAAGTTAAACCCCAACGAATTGTAGGATACACGCCCGACGACCTGTTCCGCCGGGTTCTGGCATGCCTCTGGAATGATGTAGTAAACCCGGTGCTCCAGGCACTTGGCTTCTCGGTGCGCTATCTATCCCAGTGTCAAAGTTGACCCTTCCGACTGAGCTTTATTTCTATCTCAGAGTCCACCTTTCGGAAGGGAGAATATGACCCGTATCTTCTGGTGTCCAACGGGTCTGTATGCATTTTTGCCTATACATGCCGCCGGGCTCTATGATGCTGCTGGAGCAGGTCCAAAGCTCTCGGACTTCGCTATATCTTCCTACCTGCCGACTCTCAGCGCTCTGACCCCTTTCGAGGCTGAGAAAGGCTCGAGTGGTTACTGCCGATCCAATATTCGCCTCGCTGCTATCCCTCAGCCCCAGGATGACGGACAGATGATTCTGACGTCGGTCGAGGAAGAGATCAATCATATCAAAACGCTGTCTGCGAAATCCCAATATGTAATCCCTGAAGACTCTGATGGCACCGTCGAGGATGTCATGGCAAAGATGGCCAACGCCGACTGGGTTCATTTCGCGTGTCACGGGATACAAGATCCTGAAAATCCGCTCGACAGCGGACTTTGCCTCGCGAATCATCGCCGTTTGAAGCTCTCAGACATCATCCGGTTGTCACGTCCACAAGGCGGTCTTGCGTTCCTCTCTGCATGTCTGACCGCAAGGGGAGACGAGAAGCTTTCGGAAGAATCAGTCCATCTCGCTGCTGGGATGCTTCTTGCTGGATACGGCGGCGTCATCGCGACGATGTGGTCGATCATGGACCATGACGCGCCGAAAGTAGCCAAGGACGTGTATGAGCATCTTTTACGGGATGACAAGGTTCCCGACAGTGCCGAGGCTGCGGAAGCGTTGCATTACGCTGTTCAGCATCTCCGTGACTCTGGCGCGTCCTTTTTGTCCTGGGTTCCGTTTATTCATGTCGGCCGGTAAATGATATTCGAAAAAGGTCGTATATGACTATGACATACTCTACTTCGTAGGGGACCATCCATGTGATCGTCAATAGATCGATATGACATCTGTGCCAAGCCGGTTACTCACTGGCACGTGAACCCTTTGTGATAAAGTGTCTCTTCCATGATAAGCTCGACTCCAGGGAGACCGTGACTAAGCTCTTTCGGGGTGCCGAACAGTGCGGATCATATCTGACATGTTTCATCATGAACGCAGCCGCATGATTGCTACTTATCTTCGCTGAGCGCTGAATACATTGCCTTCGCCGTTTCTCCCATTCTCTCACAAATGGTTGCAACAACCTGGGGTGACCCGACTGCGACCAAGCGTATCCTCTTGATTCACGGTATCACATGTTCGTCTCAATTCTGGTATCGCTTGGCACAGGACTTTGCGTCTCGAGGTTAGTTGCCGACCAGCTTTCGACAGTCGCTGGCAGACTGGTCACCGAGCACAGCGCTCCTGATGCATGACGTTCTTCTATCTCTTTCCAAACCCAACAGGTTATTTCGTTACCGCGCCTGACCTGCTTGGACACGGGTGTGCTAGACGTGGCTCGGTGTACACTATTGCTGCGCTGGCAGAGGAACTCCGACCCCTCTTGCTGACGTCTCGCGAGAGTGGTGACCCGCCGTACGATGTCATTGTCGGGCACTCGCTTGGGGGTGTCGTGACTGCCGTCCTGTTACCGCTTCTGAAGTCCACGCGACCGGTCCAGGTCGTGCTTGTCGACCCGCCGCTCGAAGTAGACCCGGAGGCATCGGCCAATCACAGAATTTTTTTCAGCGAGATGGTGAGCCACCCTCAGACGCCCGAGGGGCTTTTGAAGGAGAATCCACTCTGGACGAAGGAAGATGCGGTGATCGCAAACGCGAGCATGCGGCTGTGCGGGGTGGAGGTCGTGCAGGCCATTTTGGACGTGGGTTCTTTCCTCTCTCCTTCCCTTCTCTGCCGCCGTACTCCCCCACTCGTGCCTTCTCACGAGTTCCTGACTCATTTCGTCCATTGCAGCAAAATGTTCCATGGTCGTTTTCGCACCACTTGCCGATGGCACCGGACAACGTGCAAGTGACGGTGCTGGCTGCGGACCCATCCAAGTGGTGTTGCGTAAAGGAAGAAGATCTGAAGGCGTACCCGCATGTCAAGGCGAAGACGGTGTGGGGAGCGTCTCACATGATTCCACTCGAGGACCCTGGGGCTGTGCTCAATGCGGTACTGGGAGAGGAAGGCAAGGACGAAGGCGGACGTGAAAGCGGAGTGCCAGTGGGAGGCGCTATACCTCCCACTGTCACGGCCCCTCGGGGCAGTGACGCTACCTTCGAGTCCTTTCAGGGGTGAAATTGAAGCGCTGCATTACGCTGTTCAGCATCTCCGTGACTCTGGCGCGTCCTTTTTGTCCTGGGTTCCGTTTATTCATGTCGGTCGGTAAATGATATTCGAAAAAGGTCGTATATGACATACTCTACTTCGTAGGGATCATCCATTTGATTGTTAACAGATTGATATGACATCTATGCCAAGCCGTTGTTCCATCTCTGCCCTGTGCCCCCTCCTCCCCAAAGACTCGGCATGAAAGATGGCACCGCCCGACGTCCACGACCGCACTCGGCATTATTACCATCACCAAAGTGTCTCAGCCCTAAACTTTTTTTTCCTTGATGATATCCGGGATCTCATCTTGGTTTATTCAAGGCGGGATGAAATATCGCGCACAGAGGTGCCAGATCCCCCACGTCTACTTTGGCATACTTACTATCGTTGCTCATGACAGCAGACCAGAGGGTCGTACCCTTCATCTCTTACTCACCGTAACACCCACAGACCCGAGCACAGGCTCTAGAGTAGTCCGGTGGCACCACTGTATGGTCTTCCAGGTCAGTGCCGTTATTCTCTGATAATGCTGAAACCCTCCAACGTGCACGTGGGTGCTCAGTGCGTTCGTGGATGCGTGCACGTGTGCGCCGGGCGAGGCCACCACTCGGTAATGAGATAACTCAATATTTTGCATTATCAGACATGCGACGCTACCAATGTAGTCACGATATCACCTTCCAATGTGCGCTTACTCATCAATACAGCTCGCCGCCACTCACATTACCCTTTGCGATGGACTACATATGTAAGTGTCTCTTCCCGTGGTACCGACTCCAGGGACTGAGCTCTTTCGGGGTGCCGAACAGTGCGGATTATCTGTCATGTTTCATCATGAACGCAGCCGCATGATGGCTACTTATTTTCGCTGAGCGCTGAATCCAATGCCTTCGCCGTTTCTCCCATTCTCTCACAAATGGTTGCAACAACCTGGGGTGACCCGACTGCGACCAAGCGCATCCTCTTGATTCACGGTATCACATGTTCGTCTCAATTCTGGTATCGCTTGGCACAGGACTTTGCGTCTCGAGGTGAGTTGCCGACCAGCTTTCGACAGTCGCCGAGCACAGCGCTCCTGATGCATGACGCCCTTCTATCTCTTTCCAAACCCAACAGGTTATTTCGTTACCGCACCTGACCTGCTTGGGCACGGGTGTGCTAGGCGTGGCTCGGTGTACACTATTTCTGCGCTGGTGGAGGAACTCCGACCCCTTTTGCTGACGTCTCGCGAGAGTGGTGACCCGCCGTACGATGTCATTGTCGGGCACTCGCTTGGGGGTGTCGTGACTACCGTCCTGTTGCCGCTTCTGAAGTCCACGCGACCGATCCAAGTCGTGCTTGTTGACCCGCCGTTCGAAGTAGACTCGGAGGCATTGGCCAATTACAGAATTCTTTTCGGCGAGATGGTGAGCCACCCCCAGACGCCCGAAGAGCTTTTGCAGGAGAACCCACTCTGGACGAAAGAAGACGCGGTGATCGCGAACGCGAGCATGCGGTTGTGCGGGGTGGAGGTCGTGCAGGCCATTTTGAACGTGGGTCCCTTCTCTGCCGCCGTACTCCCCCATTCGTGCCTTCTCATGAGTTCCTGACTCGTTTTGTCCATTGCAGCAAAATGTCCCATGGTCTTTTTTGCGCCACTTGTCGATGGCGCCGGACAACGTACAAGTGACGGTGCTGGCTGCGGACCCATCCAAGTGGTGGTGCGTGAAGGAAGAAGATCTGAAGGCGTATCCGCACGTGAAGGCGAAGACGGTGTGGGGAGCGTCTCACTGGATTCCACTCGAGGACCCTGGGGCTGTGCTCGATGCGGTAGTACTGGGAGAGGAAGGCAAGGACGAAGGTGGACGTGAAAGCGGAGTGCCAGTGGAAGGAGTTATACCTCCCATTGTCACGGCCCCTCGGGGCAGTGACGCTACCTCCGAGTCCCTTCAGGGGTGAAATTTTGAAATTTGAAAGCTTGAGGACGTGATGCGATTGCCGGCGAAATGACGTTTGTGAATGTATGACTACAGTACAGTAAGAATTCCGGAATACTTAGATGGTAACATATCAGATGGAAGGGGGGCAGCTTGCGAAATCAATACAGAGGTAAAGCTGTCGTGTGGGCTAGTCGACAGAAGATATCACAATAGATATGGATCCTCGAGATACAGCAAGATGAGTCGATACCAGCATACCAGCAGCATTGGGTTCAGAAGGACGACAGCCAGCCTTGACGAGGGATTGCACTGTAAGGCAACATCGAGACTCATCTGATATAGACATGGTTGCGGGGTAGGCCCACTCTTAGGCGAGTCGAGTGCATGCGGTCGTAGAGTCGTATATAGCGTTGTGTTCAGGCTTTGTCGTAGGTTGTCCTCTCCCGCCATAGGATCCGCTCGGCTGCCTCTCTAGCGTGTTTCCATCATCTTGCTTGACGTGTACCTGAGCTCCTTGGCGAATAAGGAATGACACTTTCTGTCGTAATGCAGTAAACAGGGTCATGGGAGGGAGTGGCAGGCGTCGGGATACTTGAAGATACTCCATTACAGAGACAAACCCTCGAGACCCCGCAAGGTCGATAGGAAGTTTGCCAGCATCATTAGATGTAAAAGCGCAGCAACCAGCGCCGACTAGAAGTTGTACAATCTCGAGACATTGAGCTTCATCGAGAATATTGATGGCAAAGTGGAGGAGGGTGTCGCCATTGTATTCTTTGGCATGCAGATCAGCTCCTTTTTGAATGAGGAATGGAATCATTGACACTTGTTTTCGTAACGCAGTGAACAGGATCATGGGAGGGAGTGGCAAGTTGTGTTGAGATGAAAGGTACTCCACCACAGGGACAAACCCTCGGGCTAAAGCAGCAGAAATGGGAAACTTGTTACGGCGATTGGATATAGAAGGGTGGCAACCAGCGCCGACCAGAAGTTGCACAGTCTCGAGACATCGAGCTTCATCGAGAATATTGATGGCAAAGTGGAGGAGGGTGTCACCATTGTATACTGTGGCATGCAGATCAGCTCCTTTTTGAATGAGGAATGGAATCATTGACACTTGTTTTCGTAGCGCAGTGAACAGGATCGAGGGAGGAAATGGCATGTGTAGGGAAAGGTAATCTACTACGGAGACAAACCCTCGAGACACCGCAACGTCAATAGGATGCCGAGCAAGATATCTTGCCCTCGAGAAGTGCTGAAGCCATGGCGGCCCTCTCGTGAGTGTATGTCCTGTCCAAGTGCGTCGATATTCAGATGCAGGAGAATAACCGGTGCAAACAAGAGCTTGTATAACTCTGAGACATTGGGCTTCCTCCAGATTCTTCATCGAGACGTGCAGAAGTTTATCTCCTTTCTCGTCCGCGGCATGAAGATCAGCTCCCTTGTCGACAAGGAAACTGATCATTGAAACTTGAAATTGCAGGGCAGTGAACAAGATCCTTTGAGGTATGGGATGTCCTCGAGATAGAAGGCATTCCACAACGTGATGAAATCCTCGTCTGACAGCATTGTCAAACATTCTTGAACCGCAAATGCCAAGGTTACACTGAGGACCCGCACACTTTTGTGCCAAGGCTAAATGAATCTCTTCATCTTCCAGGAACTCTCTGACGGTTTGTAACAATCTATTCTCCTCTTCTGCCATGAAGCGTAGACCATCTCCATTGCCGATAAGTGCACGAAATGCAGTCGCTTGTCGTGAGGGGTATGGATTCAACAAGACCACGATGTCTGAGCATACGCAGAACACCAACAAATAGTTGCCTATTCCGCGGTAATCCTGCTTGGCCGCAACATGGAGGGGGAGATCACCACGAGAATTGCAGGTCGAGGGGTTACAGCCAGCTTCCACTAGTGTCCGTGCAATCTCCATGTGAACGGATCTATCAGGAGTCTGCATAGTGGCATGCAGTAGCGTATCTCCATCCGAATTGAGAACATGAACATTGGCTCCATTACTCAGTAACAAGCGGATCATCTCCACTCGTTTCGGGAGCGTAGCTTTCAATGCGATAAACAAGATTCTGGATGGGAGAGGCACGGCTCGAGAGAGGAGATATTCCACGACTGAGACGAATCCTCGCATCACGGCAACATGGATTGGTGGCTTATCGTCAGCGTCGAGATCACAAGGGTTGCAGCCAGCCTCAATGAGAAGTTGGGTGATGATAAGGCATTCGTTCTCGTTGGACACCTTCATAGCCACGTGCAATGGAGTATCCCCATTGTCAGCAACGGCATTCACTAGAGCATCATACAGCATAGCTGCCCGGGCGTTAACAAACTGAACCCGAATGTTCTGATCGGACACTTACCCTTGATGTGCGATGTCGATGACTCGCCAAAGGTGGATGAGGTGTTCATTGAAAGTAAAGCTTTGATGACGGGAACACATCTCTTTTCGACCGCAACAAGGAGAAGCGCCTCTGCACAGCCAACTTCAACAAGTCTCGCCAAGGCAAGCATCAGCTCATCTCCATCAAATACTTGTTCGAAATCCTCTGCACCATCCAATAGAGCAACCAGAAGACGTCTTTCCCCCCAGGGTGCGTCCTTGAACTTGAGAAATTCTGTAGTCTCCAACAACCGTCTGATGACCGATAGAGGGAAATCGTGGGGCCGGTCTACAACAACATGCGCAAGCAACGTCTCCGGAACACTGCTTCCCTCCTTCAAGAGTATATCAACCATTTCCGTTTGCCAGCAACTAACAGCAACTTCCAGTGAAGTAGCCGTGATCATCTCCGCATCATCAGAATCACAGTCTTTGATAGTCAAACCCGGCTGGTTCACGTCAGCACCCTGCGAGATCAATATCCTGGCATGACGGGCTTTCCCAAAGTGGGCGGCATATACGAGAGGGCTGGTTCCTTCTTGCGGTGCAAGGGCAGTACGACGGACGAAGGTTTCAAAGAGTGAGTCGGATCCAAATGCAACGAGGGTATACAATGTGAAATCGTGGTCCGAGGTCGGCCACGGGACGCCAGTGCGAATTGATGGAACTAGTTTGCACATTCGATCCCATTCCCGAGTGTATTTGCGAATAACTGCTCGAAGAGCCCTGATGTCCTCGAAGATGCTATCTTTTTGCGGCCCGAGATGACCGAGATGACCAAAGCCATCAGAAAGCACATATCTCAGAAGTGGCGGAGATGTATACGACGGAGAAAACCTCAGGGCCCGTTCGCGCCTTAGGACAGACGGTCTGTCTTTTGATTCCTCCGTCTCCTCGAGGCAAATACAAATGTACGTCATGCAAAGCCTAGCAAGTTGTTCGTGGGCATCTTCGAAGACAATATGATACGACGGCAGTTTATTGAGAACGAGTTCTCCCACAAGGTACTCCTGCGCAAAGGGCTCGTGAGCTACATGGCTAGCTGTTGACAGAACGAACTAACCTTGACACTCATATGAGAGAGGGCGATGACGTCCGTATCTTCGTGATGAACCACAAGGCTCCGGCGGACTTCCAGCAAATTGGCGCCCTTCATTAACCTATTGCTAGAATCCAACATGCGATAATCGGAGTCGATTGTGATCCCTTCGAGGAGTTCCGCCATGCGTATGGGTCGCAGGGAAGCCACAAGCCACACCATCGCACGTCGCACCAGGCGCGCATCCGACGGCCGTTTCTCGATTGCTATGAAAATTCTCCTGTATGTCTCTTCCAGACCTTCGGGAAGGCTCTTGAGTACCTTTCGAATTTCTGATCTTGAAGTACACGAGTTTTCGAGCTTGTCGATCTGGCATTGTACCCAACGAAACCTTGAACATACAATCATCAATGAGATCAAAAAGGGAAAAGATAAAAATGACTTACATGCCATCTGCCTTTGTACACAGTCCAGTTCGAATTTCCTCCTTCAGTCTGTCGTTGCACGATCTCAAGCGATAGCGCGAGTCAAGTTCTCTTGTGACGTGTAGCCGGATGTCGGCTGACAGTTCATTCGCCATTTGATCCATTGATATAGCTGGGCAAGCAGAAAGGATGCTGGCGATGTTTTACAGTGGTCGAGAAGAGGCAAATACCCGAACATCACTGGCGCTCATGATTAGCCCATCGAGGAGACTCTCCACTTCTTTGCACTCGTCGAGTGCATCAATGACCACAAAAGGCTTTCGTGGAAATAGTCTTGCAACCTTGGACAAACAAGCCGACAGTCCCTTGGGGTTGTAGAACGGATCGGGATGACTTTGGTACTCCTTGAGCAGTTCATCCAATAGTTGTTCTGACTCGAATTCAACCATTGAGAGGCAGGCCGTTAACTGTGCAAGGATGGAACGTAAAACTTCAACAGCGCTCGTAGATCGACTTGTTCGAAAATCGCAATAGAAGTACACCAAAGGTTCCTCAGCATTCCTCATGTTATTGAGGTCATCGATGACAGAAGATCTGCGAGCATGATCAAGGTTACCACTTGGTAAATAAAAAATAAAATAAAAATAAAAAAATAAAAAAAGAGGCCGAAACGTACGTCAAAACAGTTTTTCCTGCGCCAGCTAACCAAATTCATGTCAATGACAGAGAGCTTTGCATCATCACAGGAAATATACCTTTCCCTTGCAACCACAGGAATGAGCCTTTCCCCTGCCTCCACGACGTATATGTGTCCAAAACGTGTAACCACGCGCATGTATCGGATTGACGTATCGCTGAGGTCTGTCGATATTTCTCCGAACAATGCAACGCGTCAAGTAGTTTCAATAGTTTGTCTCGTTTCCTTGCTAAGCGAGAAGTCAACGGTAAGGTCATCCGATGAGGGGTAGCTAAACATACAAAGAATGTTCTTCCTCTGGTTTTCCATCACGGTGTCCATTACTATGATAGGTTGAGGAGGCACTTGACCCTGCATGCAAACCCCTCTAGCGTACATGTCATCGATCGTAACCACGAACAAACAGAACATTGGGAAACAACGCTCACTCAGTCTTGTTTGAAGAGGCTTTCTGTCTGTGAACTTCGTTCTCCTCATTCCTATATGAGGCGTCGAATACGAGTTCATCCGCATACCACATAGTACTCACAATATGTCCATTGTGAGCAAGAAGTGAAAATGAGCCTTGTGATCCCGATAGAGCGCAATTGCCGCGTTGACGTCTTCTTCTTCACAAGCAGAGAATATCGGGGATCCCGCAAACCCAGGGCTTCTGAAAACCGGTACTGCTAATACCTCGCGCTGGGATCCGAGTAGCACGTCCATCCTTCTCAACGTATCCAAACAAGTATCGGGCTCGGTGCTCGACAACCAGTCGACAAAGCGGTCGTCGAGAAAATAGTGGCGACAAAGCCTTGGGTTGCTGAGCGCTTCGAGGATGGCTCGAGAAACATTGATAATTGTTTCCAACTCAAACTCGAGGCGAATGAGGGAGTGTTGTCGAACCTGTCTGACGCCTCTCGTAGTGGAATACTGAGATATCCCGTTTCGAACCTTCTGCGTGTCTACTACGAGTGAGTGCAGGATGCTCTTTGCAGAGTCCATGGAGTCGTCGAGGATGGGAGACACAATTATGTAATACCATCAACCGGTGCAGCTGATCGGATGCAGTGTTTCAATTATGATGCCGCATGGCCCGTCGCATCGTGGATTCGTGGATAGGATCATGCCGGTGATTCATAAATTTCATGTTTCCATCTGACCGCATTGGCCGAACATTGCGATTTGCAGTCCTTGACGGATGCTGAGGCTCACAGGCTACCTCGCCGGTGCAGCCACACAAAGGCACGGAATGAAAAGTGATTACCGGTTACGTTCATCGCCTTCCGTCTCTCACAGTAGCGCACGATGGTTGCTGCAACGATCTGGGGTAACCAGACCGCCGCCAAACGCGTTCTCTTGCTTCACGGCCTCACGAGTACGTCTCAATTCTGGCATAGCATCGCAGAGGAGTTTGTATCTCGAGGTGAGTCTCCCCACCCCATCGCTCCTATTCGACCATTCGACCTGCGCCACAGTATTGCAGCGTTGGTAACTCACAATGCCTTTCTCTATGTGCCTCTTCACAGGATATTTCGTCACCGCACCCGATTTACTCGGACATGGGCTTGCCAAGCGCAGCTCTGTGTATACCATTGCCGCGATGGCAGAGGAGCTTCTGCCCTTGTTGAAGGCTCCAGGATGTGGAGATCACCCGTACGACGTCGTCATCAGGCACTCACTCGGTGGCCTCATAGCCGCTGCCTTGTTGCCCCATCTCGCATCTGCACGACCGGTCCGGGTCGTGCTCATCGACCCGCCGTTCGAGGTGCCGCCTGAGCGCGTAGCGGTGGACAGACGGGCGATGGCCGAGGTAATCCGGAACCCACCCACGCCCGAGGCGGTTCTGGAGAGATACCCATACTGGACGAGGGAGCAAGCCGTGTTTGAATCCGTGGGCTTACAGTTGTTAGACGTCGCGACCGTGGAAGTCATCTGTAACGTAGGTGTTGCTTCTGGCTTTCCCCTTGTGCTCCTGACGAGAATGTCGCCTCTTCTAATATTGCAGCAAAACGACCCATGGTCGTTCTCGCACTTGCTATCGATGCCGCCAGATAACATCAAAGTATCGTGCTGGTCGCGGACCCGACGTCCAAGGATCCGCGAGCAAAGGAGGAAGATTTGAAGGCGTACCCGGATGTCATAGTTAAGACGGTGTGGGGTGCGTCTCACATGATGCCCGTCGGGGTACCTGGAGTCGTGCTCCAGGCGGCTCTCCAAGACGAAGGTGCCGAAGGCACAGGTATCAGCAGCGGGCCTACCCACATCGAGCATGTTCTCGATATATAAGAGCGCTCATCATGACTGGTGAATGAACGCGGTACATTCTGTTGGGTAGCAGAGGTGGCGTTCTGAAATGTGTGAATTACCACACTGATCGATCACAAACCTGTACATACAGAAACTGACTCACAAGTTGCTCACAAGACCCAAGTTTTATTATTGATTTCAACTTTACGCTGCCCGATGAAGCAAGTATTGGCAATAGCTTTGAATATAGTGGTCTGTTTGCAAGATCACCTGGAATCTGGAACATTGAGTGCGTAAGGTACTCGGTACTTTTTCTGTGTTAATGGACCAAAAAAATATGTCTACTACTGGTCTCATAGTCGAGGCAGATGTATGATGCGCCCACATTGATGCCGTGAGGGCATACAAATCTATAGTCCAGCCGCCGACTCGGAGGTCTGCCATTACTTCTGTGGCACTCGCCACATCGCACTTCAAGTTGCATGCATGCGCCACTTCCTATCCTGTTTCTTGCTTATCATTAACGCCATCGCCACGAGGACGATCTCGGCCTGGGCCAGCAGGTCCGTCGAACTCTTTTCGAGTTAGTACCATCAGCACTGATTGTCCAGACAAGTCAATCACGTCTTGGCCGCAAGGACAGTATGTACATGTTTCAACCACCTGAGTTCGAATCCGAACCTCAGCGGCGTGTACTAAAATCGACTGTGAACATTGACATCGGTAGGTTCTGATGGATAGCGTTATGGTTCCGACATGTGCGCTGTAATGATAACAAGGGTCGTAATCGAACGTGCAGTATGTGCAGAAACGGACACAGGACACAGGCTTTGTTATCCACCTCGACTTTACTTTTGCTGTCTGGTGAAGGAATCTCTGGATGAGAGACGACCCGGGGCCCCGTTTGCAAGATGAGCAACTTGAAGAAAGTAAATCCGAAATTGGCTCGAGTCACCTTTCCCCCGTGTTCCAGTGGGCTGATGATGCTGAATGTAGCAGAGCGAGAACCATCACTCGCCCAGATAGATCAGCCAACGGTTTTGGCTCGTGCGGACCGCCCGCGTCCATAGGGACCAGGGACTGGCACTCTTTTTGGATTCCGCACTCCTCATACTTATCAACTCCGGGGCTCCTTCGGTGAGCGGCGAAGGATTTCCCATTGGATCGCAGCACCTGTCACTTCCCGAGTTACGTTTGCTCATCGCTGCTGTATCGACCGAGTCAGGGAGGCTATCCGACCGCATCCACTTGTTCCACAGCCTCACAGGGTCGTCGCGAAGGACTCGAAATGTACTGACATTCCGCTATTACAAGTACAAGGTGGATGGGAGACACGGTAGTTCAATTATAGCATAGAACTAAGAACGTACTCTCGGAGTGTGCATGCGTCGCAAATTCTGCATTGCCGGTTGTGACTCAGTTTTCCGCACTTGATCGTCGCCAGTGAGCGCGTATCCAGTCAGGGAAGGTGAAGTGTCCCATGAAGTCATGTGCATAAGCACGGGAGAGGGAGAGATCGTCCTCGAAATCCTTGACTGATAGGCGGATCATCTTGCTTTGCTTTTCTCGTTCAGAAAATCAGGACGTGTGGAATCAAAGCGGCCCGCGCCCAGGGCACAGGGTGATCAACTGCGTGAGAGTGGAATGAGCGCACACACGTGCGGATGACACGGAAGTAAACGGCGAGGCATTCCCTATATAAGGACTGTGCTTGAACCTAGCCCTGTCTTCCACGGTGCACCGAAGGCGGAGGAACGGTGAGTAAGACCCGGGCCATGTTATCGACGAAGAGTGCTGACGACGGCTTGAAAGGACTGAACAGGGCAGATAACCCGTTTCCCTTGGACAGGATTCAACAGGTCAGCGCATTAGCGACTCCCGCCAATAAATGAAAGAGAGGTACTCACTGTTGGATGGATACTCAGGAAACGAGTGAAAAAAGCTCTGGCACCTCCAACGTCGTGACTGACGCAAATCTGATCGAGATTGTTGGTTGGCAAAGGTCCATTAGCTATTCGGTAGCGTTGCTTGACAACGGGGAGCACGCCATGGGCGGAGGATGTCGATGTCGACGGCGGGTAGAGAAGTCAAGCCTTCTGGCAGTTTTACGAGACGGCAAGTGGATCGTGGGCGGTCGGGCTACTGGCCCAGACGCCCACGACCAAACGGTTGAGACGGACGTCTCAACCGATGGGACGGAACTGCCCGGCTGAGCGAGCGACTGCTCGGCCCTGCCGCGGTCAAGTTCTCTCCGGACGGACATACTCATCGCCAAGTACTACTACTACTAACATAGTACTGTACTCTGTATCTAGCAACAAAGCCTAAGTTGCACATATCCATATCCCTTCAGCTCGTAAAATTGTCCATCCTCGCCAAAGGAACTCCGCACTGCGCTGCTTGTCTCACGCCAAGTGTGGTCGGTCGATCGACCGAGACCATCAGGTCACTACGCGCAGACCTTCAAGCGTAACGACTCCTCGGGTGAATTTTTTTATCATTCTGACTGACTCCTCTCTGACGTTTTTCAGCATGCACGAAACGACCTTGAGCTCTCGAGCAAACAATCCAGGACTCGGTAACCGACTCGCCGTGTGCCAACTTGAATGCACCCACCAGTGAACACAAAGACCGACGATGGAGACACGACGAATCACTGTAATCGTCGACTGGCTCGCTTTAAGGTGAGATTCCAGCGCGTCTTATCCTTGCCATCAGAATTCACAGACAGATGCATGTCTAAGTTTCAGATGTGGGGACGAGGCGTCGGAGAAACACGACGGGGCAATATTACCGAGAGCCCAGCCTGAGGTACGCCACCCACCACTTCGCTACTCGGGACCCACCCACCAGTTGCTTAGTGACTTTGTTGGAGATGAAGGAGACTTATCACATCAGGCCATCACCGCGAGGACGACACCAGCCTGGGCCAGCGGCGGGCTGTCACGCTCTTCCAGGTCAACTGATTGATCAGGAGTATATCTTTAGCTCCAATCACCGTGAGTGGAGTTGGTCGACACGCACATATATGACTCGATTGCCTAACTTCAAATCTGAACTCAGGGTTCCCCCACCGCTTCCAAGCGCATCCTCTTGATTCGCAGCATCAGGTCCTAGGTTGTCTCAACTCTGGAACCACATTGCTCAGGACTTTGCATCTCGAGGCAAGTCCCGCCGCCCAGATGTGCCTCGCTGCAACATCCTGACATATCCACAGGTTATTTCGTTATCGCTCCTGATCTGCTCAATCACGGTCATGCTAAGCGTAGCTCTGAGGCTACCGTCGCTGCCTTTGCAGAGGAGCTTCGACCCTGGTTCTGACGGCTCCCTGGGAAAGGGCTGGGGACACTCCGTACGACATTGTCGTAGGCCATTTGTTCAGGGGTGTCCTGACTGCCGCACTGTTGCCCCATCTTGCATCCGCGCGACCGTTCCTGGTCGTGCTCATCGACCCGTCGTTCGAGCTGACCTCGGAGAGCGCGGCGAGGTTCTGGCACGCCCAAGGCGCTTCTGGAACAGAACCCGGACTGGACGAAGCAGCATGCCGCCGAAGAGTCTGCATGTGCGCACTTGTGCGATGTTGCAGCCATGGAAGCCATTTTTGATGTTGGTGTTTCCTCTCGCTTTCCTGAAGTTTATTTTGACTAACTTGATTACAGCAAAATCTCCCTTGCTCATTTTCTTGTACATCGGATACCCGCATGTTACGGTCAAGACGATGTAGGATGGGGTTCCTTACACGATTCCGATCGATATGCCTGAAGTCGTCGTCGAGGCGGCCCTTGCAAGCGGAGAATGATGAAAGCGCACACCATGTTTTCTTGTGAGTGACGACTTTAGCTTTTGCCAAGTCTATTGTGAACGTTGACACGGTGAGTTCTGATAGACCGAAGTAGCATTCTGAAATGTGCGCTGTAATGATAACAAGTTGTACTGGAACAATGCAGTATGTACGGGAACCCAGAAAAACAAAAAAATTGTTATCTATTTCGACCATACGCAGCCTCCTGAAACAAGTTCTCAAGGCTTCTAAGCCCATTCGCAAAGCGACAAAGTAATCTGAAACATTCGTGACTAGAGGTGCCATCTTCCCCGTGTTTCAGTGGACTAATTAGAACTGGTCATGCGATTCTGCGCTTACCAAGTACGGTTAAAGGACCCTTGGTTTCCTTTTTTTTTTTCTTTTGCATTCCAAAGCTCTGATTGGAGTTGAGGCCTGAGGCCTACGTGAGTGCGGAAGACGATAAATTTGGTAGTGCGTTTGCTGAAATTTCCCATTCGTCATTGGCAAGTGGCACCGAGTGGCACCGACTCCCCAACTCCTTCCGAGAGCGAGATACATAAAAGGGGACCATCATTTGGGTCGTAGCACCAGCCTCTTCCCAAGTTTGGTTTGCTCATGGCTACTGCATCGACCTGGGGAAATTCGACCGCGAGTAAGCGCGTCCTCTTGCTCCACGGCCTCACGGGGTCGTCACAATTCTGGGATCGGGTTGCGCAGGACCTGGCGTCTCGAGGCGAGCTTTTCGTCCCGTTTTCGACCGGTGCAACGTTCTGACACGTATTCGATCTAATGCAGGATATTTCGTGACTGCGCCCGACTTGCTCGGACACGGGCTTGCTAGGCGCAGCTCGGTGTGTACCATCGCTGGGATGGCAGAGGAACTTCGACCTTTCTTTTCGACAGCTCCTGAGAGCGGAGGTGGGAACCAGCCGTACGACGCCGTCGTTGGATATTCACTCGGAGCGCTCGTCGCCTGTGCCCTGTTACCCCTCCTCAAACGTACACGTCCCGTTTCTGTCGTGCTCGTGGATCCTCCCCTCGAGGCCGATGCAGAGCTCGTGGCGCAATACAAGGGGTTCTTTAGCGAGGTTGTGCGACGGCCGGAGGTTCAAACGCCCGAGACGTTTATACAACAGAATCCGCTTTGGAGGAAGGAGGATGCGATCGTCGCAACTTTGGGGGTATGGTTGTGCGACATCGTTGCCGCGGAAGGTATCTTTGACGTAGGTCGATTCTATTCTTCGCAAGTGGTTTCTGATAAAGTTTCGCTCAGCAAAACGTGCCATGGTCGTTTTCGCACCACCTGTCGGCGGTTCCGGAGAACGTCAAAGTGAACGTGCTCGCTGCTGATCCGTCCAAGCAGCCGCGAGTGAGAGAGGAAGATTTGAAGGCGTACCCACACGTGACGACCAAGACGGTGTTTGGCGCCTCTCATGCGATTCCGCTCGAGTTCCCAGAGGTCGTCGTCGCGGCAGTCCTCGGAGGAGGTGACAATAAGTGGTAATGAAGAAACAGTACTGAGTAAACGCATCAGTAATTAGCACGATTGTGATTGGTCACGGTAAATTCCGGATGCGGCAGCCGTTCTCCGAATTTCATGTGCTTACTACTATGTACTACTGTTCTCTTTCGTACTTACATCAACCATGCTTTCTCTTCCTCGTGCGGGTGCTCTCAGTCGCGCCTCGTTGCGCACATTTGCGTCGTCTGTTGCCAGGTCGCAGGCAGTCCCGACAGAGAAACCAGCCTTGATGAAGGAGTTCAAGATCTACCGCTGGGTCCGTGTCGTCTACCCCTCAACATGCCACATCTCTAACGACGCCCTCATTAGAATCCAGACGAGCCAGAGAAGAAACCGACTCTGCAATCCTACACTATTGACCTCAACCAGACAGGTCCCATGGCACGTATCTTGTTCCCGCGCGCTTCGTCTGACAACTGACGTCTTTATTTGCAGGTGCTGGACGCCCTCATCAAGATTAAGAACGAAATCGACCCTACCGTCACCTTCCGGCGCTCCTGCCGAGAGGGCATATGTGGCTCATGTGCCATGAACATAAACGGTCAAAACACCCTCGCCTGTCTCTGCCGCATCGACAGGAACGCGAGCAAGGACTCCAAGATCTATCCCCTCCCACACAGTCCGTACCTGCCCCTTGTTTCTCTGCACGCTACGTTACCCGAGCTCACGCGCCCTCCCTTTTTCTCACTCTCTTCGGCTCTCCTTAGTGTACATCGTCAAGGACCTCGTCCCCGACCTCACTCTCTTTTACAAGCAGTACAAATCTATCAAGCCCTACTTGCAAAATGACAACCCGCCCGAAAAGGGGGAATTCTTGCAATCACCAGAGGACCGCAAGAAGCTCGACGGTCTCTACGAGTGCATTCTCTGCGCCTGCTGTTCAACCAGCTGTCCGTCTTATTGGTGGAACCAAGACGAGTATCTCGGGCCCGCAACGTTAATGCAGGCATACCGGTGGATTGCGGATTCTCGGGTAAGCGCAACCAAGGTCGTAGTATCGTGAGTGTGTGACCTGACATGATTCTATGTTGCACACAGGACGCGTACGGTGCACAGAGAAAGGAGCTGCTCCAGAACGAGATGAGCATGTACAGATGTCATACCATCTTCAACTGTTTGTCGTCCATTTGATCTTTGCGACGCGTTTATTCATCAAGCTCCTTCCGTCTAGGCTCTCGTACGTGCCCTAAGGGCTTGAACCCCGCTGCGGCCATTGCCAAGATCAAGCTCGAGCTTGCGGCGGAATAGCCATGAGAAGGCGCCATGTGGATCGGACGTAGTGCGTGGGTCGGCCGAATGACGTTCTGTTGTCATTTTTACCACGATGCAGTCTTGTGTGAGCTGTTGTATCAAACCCGATTCAAGCCGATGCACCGGCCGGCATTTTACACCTTTTATGTGTGCGCGGTGAACTAACGTGAGCCGTGTCCTTTGTGAGCGCAACGAGCTCTTCCGAACGTTTGATCGACACCACATTCGCCTCGTCATTGAGCTTGAGTACACACATACCTTTTGAACAACACTGAAGAATGGCGACATTCGGCAAGACGACTTTTAACGCCATCTCTTACGCCGCATCCCGGCCTACCTATCCCCGCGCTCTCTTTGAGTATGTCTTTCGATTTCACGGTGGAAGCCCCGGTGGTGCGCGGTGGGATACGGCTGTCGACCTAGGGTGTGGAACAGGTATGTTAACCTTTCTGTGGAGTTCTTCTTCAAAAAGTGGAAAGAGGCAAACAATTGCCCTGTGATCGCTTTTTGCCGGTACCGACACTGACTGTTGTTTTGCAGGCCAAGCGACCGTCGAGCTCACGCCATTCAAAAAGATCGTCGGCGTCGATCCAAGCGCGGGGATGGTCGACGCTGCGCGTCGCGCACTCGTATTCGGCGATGCAGATTCAGATGCTGCCGAGTCACCGGCACCGTCGTCCGACCAGAAGCTTAGTGAGCGCCCGCTGATAACACAGGACCACGTGGGGAGGATCACGTTCGTCCAGTCCCCGGCTGAGAATTTGGCTTTCTTGTCTGATGGGAGCGTCGATTTGATCATTACTGGTGCGTCGTCGTTTGGGTTCCTTTTTTCTTCTTTCCTGGCGACGTTGACGCTGATTCTCACTTCCATCGCACAATATGTTCAGCGCAAGCGGGCCATTGGTTCGATTGGTCTCGGATGTGGTCAGAGGCAGCGAGGGTGCTGCGAACAGACGGGACGTTCGCGATCTGGGTGCGTGTTTTTCGTCGTCATTCCCTACGCTTTACCCTCGAAACTTTCTACCTGCAATCCTAACTTAGACTGTTCCCCTCCCAGATCTACTCGGAGCTTCGTTTCCCCAAGTACCCCACCCTGACCCCGCTGCTGTCTCACTTCTTCCAGGGCGCTGATCCTCTTACTTCCATCGGCCCGTATTGGCAGCAACCCGGGCGATCCATCCTCGACGGCCATCTCGTCGCCGTTCCAGACGCACGCGATGTTGTCCCAGGTGCATTCAAGGACTTCACGCGCTGCTATTTCACGGGTACGTACGTCTACCTCTCTCTCGCGTTGCTCCCGTATCGACCCATCCTTGTCCCGCGACCCTACCACTCTAGGCACGCACTACCCCCACTTTCCCTCACCCAAGCCCATCCTCATGCGCAAGCGGATGACGTGGCACGACCTGTACGGGTATTTCCGCACCGCCAGCGCGCTGCACACCTTTTTGGAACGCAACCCGGAGGACGCGGCGAGGCCCGAGGGCGACCTCGGCATGCGGTTTTGGAAGGCGTTGCTTGCCGGTGCGTCGGCGCAGGACGGGGCGACGGTGCAGCCGGAGGACGCGGTCGAGGTCGAGTGGCCGTTGGCGCTGATACTCGTGAAGCGGGCATGAGCTCGCGAAACGCGGGATGGTGTAGGTCACCCTTGGGGCGTTTACCTTTGCTTCGTGCTATGTGCCGTGTTTGCTAGCGAATCGAACGGCAATGTATCTTTTGGTTCGAAAACGACGGATGATTCTGATTTCTTACTCACCGACGACACGGTTCACTCCCGCAGCTGAAGCTGTCACTTTTCACACACACCACCCCCCGTCTACTGAGGCTGCCCGGCTTCCACCCTTCGATGGCGACCTTCGAGCAGGACCAACTTCGACACGACACGACTCACCTACCCGAAGGCGCTGTACGGTCTCGTGTTGGACTTCCACAAGCAGTCTACGTACGCCAGGTCTGAGCGGGCCATCGATCTTGGATGCGGTACAGGCAGGTCGAAAACGTTGCAAAGAGGAGAGATAGGGTGCGTTGGTTCGATGTTGACTCGAAAACTTACGTGGGTCGACAGGTTAGGCTACGGTCGCGCTCGAACCGTTCAGATACGTCACCGCGGTCGATCCGAGCGAGAACATTGATTTTCTCTGCACGCAAGAAGAGGAGGGACATCGGACGAGGGCGAGTCACAGGGACCGGTCATTGACTTCGTACGATGCTCGGCCGAGGAACTAGACTTCTTGGCGGGATCTGATCATATCTGGTATGGTTCGAACTTCATCCTTGACGTTTCTGCTTGTCTGACTGACAACTGGCAGCTCAAGCGAGTCATTGGTTCGAATGTGGCTCTAGCTCGCGCGCGTCATGCGCATGTCGCCTGGGTCAGCATCTCCTCCATAGCCATCGTTCCCCCTATGTACATGATTTCAGAGACTGACCTCAGGTGGTTTCCACCACAGATCTACTCCGAGTTCCGCTTGCTCCAATACCCTACCGTGACGCCGCTCATCGTCGCGTACGACTAGGGAACGGACCCCAGTACCTCCTTGGGTCCGTACTAGCAACAGCCCGGAGGGAGCGTCCCCAACAACCACCTCATCGATGTTCCAGAAGCAAAGGACAGCGTTCTCGGGGCGTTCGAGCCGCTCGTCAGAGCGCATTTCACTGGTATATCATATTCTCGTTTTCCTTGCGGGTGCCATCGGTGTATACATAGCATCCAGCTCTGAGTATATACTCGCACGAGGATACACTGACATATTATTTTTGCTTTGCTCAGGTGAATACTTTCCCAACCTCTCGTCGACACGCCTGATCGTGCTGAAAAGGACCATGCCCTGGGAGGATCTCCTCGGGTTCTTGCGTACTTGGAGCGCATTGCACACCTTCAAGGAACGGAATCCGGGCGATGTGGCTCATCTGGAGTCCCGGAGCGCTCAAAGTATGATTTTGGAAGGCGCTGCGAGAGGGCGTTTCCCGCTCAGGGGGATCATTGTCGGACCAAGTACTTAGAGGTGGAGTGGCCAGTGGCAATGGTGTTGGCTCGCAAGGCCATCTGACTAACGTCCTTTACTATTGTAGAGGAAAGTATCCGTCATACCAGATAATATGCTCGTGTATACTTGGATTGCCTCAACCCCCTCCCTTTAGAACATTCAGCACAAAGCTCGCTCAAGGAACACATCTAACCTGCATCGGTTGCCAGCTCGATGACGATGTTCGACGATGTGGCTGACCGACATCAAAAGGCCCAAAAGTGTCAGCCGCAGTGGGTCGGTGGCGCATTTAAGTAAGGTCTCTACCACCTATTCCCGCTCTTCCTGGTTTCGTGTTCCAAGTCTCTCGGAAATGTCATTGGATGACTCGGATCCTACTCCCAACTCGAAGCTCGGCACGCCCGCCCGGCGCACCGCGCGCATACAAGCACTCTCTGGTCTCTTCAGAACACCAACACGCCTAACCACGCCCACGATGGCAGTCAGCCGCCGCAACAAACGCAGCCGAGCCCGAGCGTCGTCTCTGTCCTCTCCCTCCACCCCGTCTACGAGCCCTAGCGTCAACACCCCGACGTTACCCGCCGTCGTGCTACAGACGTACTCCCTCTCCACCGACAGCATCGTCCTCACCGCGCTGCCCTCTGTGCCGTTTTGCTGTCACGAGGACCTCTTGACCATGTCCCGTACACAGCTCGAGGCCGTCGTGCGGGCACTCAACGAGCGGCTTCCCCGTCGAATGCGGATCGGCCCGGAGGACGATTTTTGGCAGAACGGAGATCAGTCAGACCGTAATGGATACGGCGAGGAAGACGAGGAAGACGATGGATTGTCGAGAATGAGCGAGGCAGACATGAAGAAGCGCATCGAGGAATTGGTCGGGATCCGCGCCATCATGGGCAAGAACCGTGTCTCCAGATCGGGCTTGGGCTTGGGCTTGGGCACGCGCATTCGCGGAGTGCCTCCTGCACCCAAAGCTGTGCGGACGCGGGATCCGACTTGGAGGCCGTACCAGAAGACCCCTTGGGACATGGAGGCAGACGATGACGGGAACCAGACCGACGACTTGAGCATCACAATCGAAGACGCTTTCATGGGGTCCAGTCCTCTCGCGAGTCGAACCAAGTTTAGCTTGCATTCGCGCGGACGGATCCACACGTTATGTCGCCTCGCCAGCTTACAAGAGGAGAGTGAAGGGAGCGAATCCAAAGAGGACAACTTGGACAATGAAACGCGTCCATCCAAGAGACAGCGTGTGTCGCCGGGGAGTACTACTCAGCATTCCGAGGAAGTATCCCAGGCTGCGCAGGAGGCAAGGGAATCTCGACTCATAGAGGATATGGATATTTCGGGATCTCCTTTGATGGCTGGAGACGCTGAGGCATTGTTCGACAACGTCGCCGGATCCGACGCGAGGGAAATCCCAGCTACGACAACCCAAGACGGCAGCACAAAGACGGTAGAGGTGCAGACTGCTTTGCAGCGCAGGCGGAGCGCTCGAATCAAGGAAATCGCTCTGAAACGAGCGTCTTCGGTCGATGGTGTGAAGAATACCGATTTGGGCGCACAACTTGGATTGAAATCATCCATTCTACGCTCCAAAACCTTCTCTGCCAGACGTTCGTCATGGAACAGCTCGTCGTCGGTGGGGCGATCTGACACCGGAAAGGACTTGAGTACACCGAGAGAGCTCGTCATCCGCCTACCTTTTACATCTACGCCACCCCAACAGAAGCCTGACTCGTCGTCTTGGTCTGCCCCACGCGTCCTTCGTTCGCACTCTCAACGACTCCTGAATTCAAGCAGGTCAGCAAAGAACAATGCACCGTTGGGACGATCGCTATCCGAGAGGTACCCACGTGCTTCAGACTTGGCTTTCGTGACAATAGACCGGCCACGATACCGATTCACGCGACGCAAGTCGAAGGGAAGCAAGGTTGGGAAAGGGGATGATCAAGAATTGGATCCGCCGAAGTCGGCCACTCCGGTTCAGGTCGCATGCCAACCACAACGGGGAATCCGTATTCATACCAATCGTGTGAGCGGACAGCACGAGCACAAGAAAGAGAACGACGATCCAAGGGTTGTTACCAGGTACACTGGCATAGGCGGTCTTCATGCTCTTCCGTCGGCTCTCTGTAGCTTTCTCACGCCGCGCGCAAGAGCACCATCTACAAGCACCGCCGCGTCCACTCCGTGCAACGGAGGCGAATCGCCGGCACGAAAGGTGGTCGGAGAGTGTGATACACAAGCTGCGACCGCGGAACCTGTGATAAGGGATGGAACTACGGTGAGCGTTTCGGAGGCCCTGGAGAGAATGGTTGTGGATTCTCTGGAAGATTGTTTGAGCAAGAAGAAATCGGAGGAGTGAACGTGAGACCTTGTTGACGAAAGCCTTTCTTGTTGCCCTGTCTGCGTTTCTTCATAGTTTGCCGGCATTGTTCGCCGTCGGTGCTTGTTATGTGTCTTCAGGAGCCTTTTTTCCTCGGTGGAGACTTGTAGTATTTCACAGTGTAGCGATTCATGGATTCATCAATATCATTTGATACCCAATGATACTTTGATGGTCAAATTAGTGCACCAAGCAGTGCGTTCCGAGGTGACCTGTAGGCTGTAGTAATATATAAGAAACAGAAGGCTGAACATCACCGACACTTTGAACAAGACGAAGTCCTCAATCCTAGGCGGAGAGTTGACCAGAGAGTGAATAAAAGTACAATGAGTTTTGCGATGCTCGAATTGCGACATGACGGTTCGAGCGGCGGTAGGCGATCGGATTTGTCCAGCAGGTTGCGAGAGAAAACAAGCTCCCCCTGAAGCTCGCCACGGCAGTTAAATGTGAAAGCAGGAGAAGATTGACGAGGCCGTCTCAGAGTGTGGGTTCTCGTCCTTTATATTAGTACAAGATAAAGATACTCATTGACATATAAAGAACTAATACCAGGGAAACACACCGCCGCGGCGCGCAACGTTGACATCGCAAGCATCAAAAATCGCTCGACAACCGCAAACAAAGGGAGACATGCACCGCTGAAACGAGAAACGATTGGCTAAAAGGATAACGGTGTGAATACACCACCACTTCCCCTCGCTGGATGCTTAAAACATCATGGAAACGGGATCGCCGCTGGCAGGAGCGCGCATGGCAGCACGTTTAGCTAATTCATCAGCGACTGTGTCGTACCTTCTGTTGATATGCCAGAACTCGATCTTGCAGCCATATCGATATCGATAAGCCTCTATGGCCGCCCCCAAGTCGAGGAAGAGATCGATATTCGAAGGTCGTTGGCCGTCGGACTTCCTCAGTCCGTTTGCCTTGTCAATATGCGAACGAATTGGAATCAGGCTCGAAAACACATCACTTGACTCTGATACGCACCCTCCACTTGGGTAACCATTCAGTCACCCCCTTGACCACATACTCCGAGTCAGTAGCGATGACGATTTCTGCAGAGTCTGGGTCGAGATGATCGACCCCAACTTCTTCCATTTTCCTCATTAGAAAGTCGTCGTCGAACCGACAAATTTTCTTCAACCCATGAAGGGCAGCAAGAAGTTCGGCACGCTGGTTCGTCCGTTTTCCTCCGGGATCGAGCCTATCATTTACGGGGATGGAAAACTGGTAACTCCTCCCGGTTTCCGGTTCTCCCTCGAGTCGTCCGAACGCGATGCCAATTCCTGATGCTGAACCGTGCGCACCATTGTTTAAACAGGAACCATCCGTGAATACGAGACGACAGTGGTGGCAAGCTCTTGTTTCGTGTAAGCAGCATTTGACACAAAAGCGGCCACAGCGCCTGCATGCGTTTACGAGCTCATCGATCTCGTATTGAGAGCAGGGGTTGAATATGAGAGGGCTTTCCCAATCTGATTTAGTGTCAGAGTCGCTGGAAGTATCAGAGTCGAAGAGCATGGCGTTTAGAACAGACGACTCCTATCTTCACGATCCCCGCAAATATGAAAGACTGTGAGAAATGCTGACCAATCTAAACGGCAATCAAGATTAAGAATGTTTGGCATACCCCCGCTCGCTGTCTCCGCAACCACTGTACGCCACGCCGTTTCGAGCGAGTCGCGGGTTATATCACTAGTGCACTGAAAGATGACAGGCGCATCTCCAACGCAAGCGGACTCCTCATTCTCGCCGAGCAACCCTCTCACGAAGGTGGCATGACGGTACGTACACCGAGCGAAGCGTATACCGCATTTCCATCTTGACCGGTTAAAAAATTGGTAGCGCACCTGTTCTTTACACCATGCCCACCGTCCTCTCGTTTCACTTTCTACCTCCAATTGTCGGGAAATCGCTTCTTATGCTGGACCTCTTGCTCACGCACCCAGTGACTTCAGGATTCTCATTCAGTTTTATCTTTTTTTTTACAAGCAGAAACGGAATATCACCACGCAACAGACACCCTGCTTCGGGATGGGACAGGAAGAACATGCGCTAGTGCTGGAATTTGTTGGACTTGACGAGCAGAAGCATCGCCCTGGTCATCAAGGAGTCAGACGGGGACCTTTCCCGAATTGTGCGTCCCTAGGTGCTCGCCCTTTCGTGGGCGTAGTTTATCCATATTCTGCTTTCGTTGAAGGGCTGGTCATAGAGGCCCATACTCACTATCAAGAGTCATTCTCGATCTCGTGGGGAAAGCTTGTCCGCCTTCGCTTCCTGTAAGGAGCTTGTGCAAGCCATACGTGATGTGTTGATTGGTAGGTTACTGCCTTTTACATGAAACGTGCTTGTATGGCAGATTTACATGTACTCCGTGGACTAGATACTATCGAAGATGACATGACTATTCCCGACGATGTCAAGCAAACCACTCTACGGTCATTCCACGAAACGATCGTCACACCTCGTTGGAACTTGCGGACAATGGCCCAAAAGAGAAAGACCGACAACTTTTGGTCGAGTATGCTATGGTAGTGGAGCAGTGAACCTTCTCAAACCAGAGTGCGTCCCTGTGACAACGAAACACTCGTTTGCTAATGAAGGCGGATAGGTACTACGACATCATCCTGGATATGTGTGCGAAAACGGAAGCCGGGATGGCTGATCATGTTCACAAGGCCGCCGCCACCGGCATGATATACATTGGGGCCGTCGCCGGATTGTCACTATGTCGCAGGCCTCGTGGGCGAAGGACTCACAGCCACTGGTCTTTCTCTGGTAAGGAAGCCCCATGGCTCGGCAAGGAACTCGGACTCTCCAACCTGATGGGTCTCTTGCTCCAGAAGACAAACATTGGAACGCGCAACATGGGTACAAAGCGAGACACCTTGCATGCTCTTCGTCACGCGTGCGACTCGTTTGATTACCTCAGGTTCCTCAAGAACCAGAGCATCTTCGTGTTCTGTGCAATACCTGTCGCTATGGCCACGACCATGCTCGCCCAGTACCTCATGAATCCGGAGATGTTCCAACGCAGCGTGAAGTTCAGAAAGGCCCAGGCTGTTCGTGTTTCACTGCCGTTCACTCGAGATTGACCAAGATCACGTTGCGCAGTTGATCATGGGATCCACAAATCCGTCTGAAGTCGCCCTCATTTCCTGGGAATTCGCAAGATCAACGCAAGATTCACAAAGCCAAGCCGCAGGGCCCTAGCTTCCTCCGGATATCTGTCATGTGTCCAAGGTCGGTCTCGTTTACCGGGCTCGTTCACTTGGTTGAAACTCACACACGCCTGTTTTGTGTGTGTGTGTGTGTGTGTTTCTCTTGTAGATCGAGGCATGGTACGAGAAAACCCTGCTTTGTCCTCGGGCAGAACGGCGTGATGTACGACCCCGAGGACAAGCGGACGATGGTAATCAAGCTGGAGGAAAAGCGTGCGCAAGCGAAACGCTACTACAACAGCTCCTCGTCCTCGCCCGAGTCGTTCCCTTGGAAATTTATGGCATTCGTTGGCGGTGCGATCGCGTTCGTCATCCTGCTGAGCGTAGGCGTCGTCTACACCATTGGTGATGGCCTAGGTCTGTGACTGTGGTTCACAAGCTCACTCATGGTGTAGACCTGCCATCTGCTCTACGACATCGTGGAATGGGATATTGATATAACGGTGATAGGTTTGAGAAGTTTGAACACCTCCATGACCTATGAGAACGGGAGTGGGACATATGGACTGTGGACATCTGAATTAATGGGGTACAGGGCCCCATGTACATATTCGAATTGGCATACAGGGAAGTATAGATGGATACAGCATGGTGAGGATCGGGAAAACAAGGTGAAGTAAAAATCTGAAAAAATTGGGATAAAAGGATGACGACCAAGAAAGGGAAGGAGGGGGTGGTGATGCGAAAGATCAAAACGAAATGAAATGCATATGTCGTTGGCACGATGAGGATGTTCCAAACCACTGATAGTGGCTGCAAAGTGCGCCTACTTTCAGAGTCAGTGTACGTTCCTCAGTGCCCAGATTATGCATGACGAGTAATGTCCCGGACGTCTTTGCTTCCCCATTAGCCATTTACCCCAAACCTAGCCAATCTGTCTGCAATCGCATTGTGTTCCCTGTCGATGTGCCAAAATTTGACCTGATAATTTCCAAGTCTGTTCTCTCGCTCTTCGACCTCATCTTCTAACTTGCGAAAGAGATCAATATTCACGGGAGTTCGGCCCCTTGAATTCAAAAAATCATTTTCCTAAAGATGACAAAATGGTCAGTAGATGAGATCAATCAAGGAACATGACAAAAAATATGGCAAGCACGAACCCTCCATCTGGGTAACCATTCCGTCATCCCCGACACGACGTATTTAGAGTCCGTGGCAATGATGATCCAATCCCTAGACCGTGCATTGCGATGCCCGTGGTTCTGTCTTCGACAATCATATACCCTCTCTTCCTCCACATCACAGATCATCCGGAGACCCTGCAATGCGGCAAGGAGTTCTACGCGCTGGCTGGACCTAGGGCCACCAGGGTCGAGCGTATAATACACTGGGAAGGAAAACTGGTGAGGTTCATCATGCCCTTCTTCTTCTGTATACTCCCCAAATGCGACACCGATGCCTGCCGACGCGTTAAATCTTCCATTGTTGGAGCAAGCACCGTCCGTGTATACGACTGGGTTGCGGTGGCACGGCCAGGAATGATGTCTAGGGCATCTAGCATAGAACCGACCACACGAATTGCAGATTAAAACCAGTCGATCGGCAGGACACCCGTCGAACAAATTTGACGATACAAAGAGGCTCATGAGCGTCTACGATCGATGTTGACTGTCTGCTGACCTGACAAAGTGGTGATTTAGATTGCGTGCCAGAAATTCCTCCACTTCGTTGGCTTACACTGATTAGATTGTGGGTGAGATTCAGAAACCTGACTCAGTCGTAAGGTTGCAAGGCAAAGCACTGTGGTTCGGCCATTGCCGAGAAGAATCGAGTCATGTACGAGTCACTGAAGTCTCCGTCAAGCGAGATAAGACGGGGACTGCGTTTGTGCTTCGTGATTAGAGTGCCAAAGACCATGATGAATCCACGTTCCCCAACACTGCCTTCATCGTCATGTTTACCTTACGCACTCTGTGAATGAGGCCCCAGGGCGTAAGTATTTACCAGGCCAGTACTTGTCGTCGAGGAAAGTCTCAAGTCTGTCTGATGTTGTGACTTGTTCTTCATCTCGCATGCTCAGTCTCACTACCCCTAAGGGAAACTGGCCATTGCTGAGAATGGTTATTTTATTAAATTTGTACCACGGGCGGAACGGAGCCTCTGCTCCATGCCCTGACTCAGCAGATGATTCGTGTTAGTCTATGTATGTAGTTGTGTTGCAAATGCCCCATGATGGCAAAGTGAGTATTCTGACCTCAATCTCCCTTCCGGACCGGCGCCAAGTTGAGCGTTCGGCATTTACCGAACCAACATTGTGGTTTCCCTTCATGTCTGCTCCTCGGAATGGCTCAGCGTCAACACCGAGTACTAGTAACACCTTTGCGCCACGTCCTTCGACCACTGTACCACCTGCGTCGCAAACGTTTGAGCCGTTGGCAAAGTCCGTGCTGACCCACCGACTCCTCTACAACATATTTGCCTACTCTGCCGCATTTTGCCTGGCCTCCAGCGTATTTCTCAGTGCGCACGGGAATCACGACGCCAGTTTTCTCTTGAGCCTGTTCCGTCCCAGTACGTGGGTCAATGCGTCACTAACGTGGCTCGTCGGCGTCCTGCCCGTCGTGGTGGTGCGAAAGATGTTGTTGACGGGTGAGTGGATTATTAGCTGATTAACCGCGTGTATTGACCTCCTCGTTTTAGCTACTTCCGAGCCAGCTTCGTCTCCGTCGAAAACTGTGGCCGCTGCACTTGCAAAGCCCTCGACCCGTCGGTGGATCGCAGTTTACGTAACCTCCTCGCTCTTGCTCTTGTCCCTTGAGCTCGTACGTCGGTGGTTTGGAAGCGCAGACGTGCACCTGAATCTTTTCATCAAATCGAGGTGCGTGGCACTTTTTTTTTTTTGACACTTCAGCCTGATAAATCTGACCTTGACAATAGGAAACATCCCTATTATCTCAACGGTCGACTCATCTTCCTCGTATTGGCGCAAGTATGGTTGTCTATCAGTTTCTCCATTCGCAATGTGATGCTTGACCGCTTCGTCTTCCGATGGGCCAAAGCGCCATTATCTACAAGTGCTGTGAGTCTTTCTTTGTCTTCGTCGTCGATTCTGGCTGAGGTCGTAACATACGTAGCCATTTGTGCCGAAGAATCTCGCGATGCTGCTGCTTACGATCACACTTTTCACTCTCGCGTCGTTTACACTCTATAACGTCGCATTCGGGCTGGCGCGGTTGCTTCTCTTGCCGTTACTCCTGAGAATACCCATCGTCCGATCCCTTCTCAAGCCATTCGTGGGTCACTTTGTCCGAGGCCCTTGGACGTTGACATTGCCTCTACGACACCTGTCCCTCGAGTCACATGCATTCATTCTAGGAGTGTCTATGCTTGCCAACTGGGAATTCGCAGAGTCATTGTTCGACGTTTATATTCCCCAGGTACGTTAAGCCACCATTGCTCTACACATTTCGCGAACTGAAAGCTAGCACTAGCCCATCAAGGTCGCTTCTTCCACCGCAGATCCCAACGCGATCCTCGTCTCGGGCATTACGTCCGCCAATCCACTGTACCTCTATTTTGCATATGCCGAGTTGCGCGACGGCGCGTCAGACAGTCGCACCGCTAGCGCCGTGCGCCGAACAGCACTGTTCTCGGACCAAAAATTTGGACCAACCCTGTGGAGTACATTGGCACGCGAATCGCTCTTGCGTCTCGGCGAGGACTATCAGAGGTTCCTCAGCAGAGGCGCGCCTGCGCCCGCCCCAGCGCCTACAGCCTCCGCTGCTCCTGGAAAAACGGTACAGCCGCCTGGGACACCGTTGTTGCGCAAGCCGATCTATCAAGCATCGCGGCGGTCGCCCATCTCGAAGGTGCTCGACACGTTTGCGTCCGATTCGGACTTGACCAATGCTACGGACGCGATCGCATCTGAGGTAGGCGCGCGATTGCAGGAGGCGCCGATACCCGAACTGTTTCGCTCGACGGCTGCACCGCCGCCTGTTGCTACCGCAGCGGCTCCTCCCCCAACGACGGTATTATCGGGTGCGAAAATTCTACCGAATTTTGTGGCTGCGTACACTTCGCATGCGAAGGCGCAATGTCTGAGTTTCGTGGACATGCATGCGCCATCGTGGTGTCGACAAGCAGTCGCACAATGGGACGCGTGGTGGAGGAGGGACCGCATCAACAAGGTTGCCGAAAAGTGTCTGCCGAACCGGGATCTGGACGCGCTTATCGTCGAAGGTGGGTTTTCAGTCAGTTACGCAACGAGGCAGTGGGTTACCGACGTTTTGACTGACTGATGTCGATATCTCTTAGTGCTCGCTAGTCTCGTGTGCGCCTCACTGACCGAGGACCGGTATGGCGTGGTACAGCGGGACATTCCGCGCATCCTAGAGGCGTTCTTGTCATTTTTGACCGTGCTCGAGGAGTATCAGGTGGAGGTGACGAAGCTGTACGTGCCTCCGACGCCAGACGAGATCGTGCGAGGGGACGCGGGGGTTCTTGGGGAGAAAGAGCGGACGAGGGTTGAGGTGGCCAAGGCGACGGAAGTAATATGTGCCGTAGCGGATGGTGCGTATGTCCGTCTTCTTGTTTTATTTTTGGTCTGGGTCGCTCGTCTACGGAATGTGCTAACGCATCATGTTCCGTTGTCTCAGCGCTCAAGTCGGGCTTGGCAGATATCGCGCGGACGTTTGGAGACAAACTCGTGGCATTTAAGTTTCCGCCGAGGACGGCACAGAAACTGCAGTCGTTTGTCATGTACGCATGAAGGTGGGGGCAAGGGCGGCGAACTTGGAGTGCGATCGTCGCTCGACGAGATTGGAGTGAAAAAACCAAAACAGACACAGGTCATTGCAATCAAGTTGGCGAAGTTGGCGTGAGTACTTGCCATTTTTTGCTTGGATGTTAATCACATGTGATTTCGATAATTACATAATATCCAATCTGTCGATGAACTGATTCTGACTCCAGTTTTCAACTTCATTAATCATTTACGGTCGTTGTGTGCCCCGTGAACTCGGACTTGCCTGGACGCAGCAGCATAATCCATGTACAAGCTCCCAAATGGGCGTCGATCACATGCACGCATGTTTATGCGTTTGCAAATTCCAAATATTGAGGCGTAAAGTTGGCCGATCAACGAGGCGGGATGGTTTTTCTAGAACGACTACTGATCATGAGCGCTGAGCATTTCGAATATGATGGTATCGATGGAGTGGAGTGGGATGCGCACCACATCAAAACGTTTGTTCCACTCGAGTATATTATGTAATAGGTAAGAACCGCGGATAAGACCGGGGCAGATGACAAGGCGTAATATGCAAATATAAAGGAAAGGAATCAGTTGATTCCGGCCGCGAAGATGTCAAAACGTAATAGGTCAGATATGGCGCACAGCCGGCATCAAACTTTTGGGGTTCACCAATTCACGTTGGGGATAGACCCCCCCCCCTTCTCGAGCACGTTCCATATTATACTGGCTACGGTACAAAAAACCCTCTCTGGATCCTACCTAATTGCACATCCCCCGAGAGATTGGCATCTACATGGTAATATAAACGTGGCTGATCATAGGGGAATTCAACGCAGGGTATAGGTTAGAACGCTGGTGGTCGTGAAGAAAAAAAAAAGGTTGTGTAGAAAAACTCTGAAACGAATTATCATGAGCGAGAACAAACCAGTCGAGAGTGGTGACAAGCCGAGCGAAAGAAAGACAAACAAAGAATGTCATGACAACACAATGTCCTCCACGAACTCGCGACCTTGCTCCATGGGTACACCTGTTGCGCTATACCGAAGCCGCTCCAAACCGACGTACTGGTACACACGCTCCCGACCAGGAAGCGCATCCCGGACTCGTCGCTGCATCTCGCCCAGCCGACCGCTGGCCTTCCACAGCGCAAGCTGGTCCCAACGTGCCCTCATGGCCGTGCGAAGTGCAGTACGGCGCCGTGCCAGAGACATTCGAGAGGCATATAGCGAGACGGGACCAGATATGTTTGGCATGATCCGACGTTCTAAGGGAGAGCACGGTGATCAGTGTTCTGCATCGCTCAACAAGTTAAAAAAAGAAGATATACCTGACGAGATAGCATTGGCAGGGGGCTTGGTAGCAGAAACGGGTTTCTCTGCCACCTTGGCGCGCTTGAGAAAACCTTTGATGCATCCCCAGAACCAGTGAGCATGCAGGGGGAATATGCACGCCATGAGAATGGCCGGGCCAGGCGAGTAGTTAGCGATACTGTGGCGTTGAACAACGAGCGAGGCGCAAAGAGCGATGTGGAGGGCAATACGTGTCGTAAAGAAACAGACGGCGAATAAAACGTCCGAACGGAGACGTGGTGCGATGCTTCCCAGCGCCAGGATGAATGTAGGAATCTGAGGACAGTCAGGACACCAATTTCGAAGTGCTATACGGTCACTCACTTCCATGACTGAGGCCAAGGTAAAAATATGACTCCATTGTCCTTGAATGGTATACTCGACGATGAAAACGTAGACGGTGTGGTGAATCCAGCCGGTGAGGAGGTTGACTTTGCTCGAGTAGAACAGCATTCCCATTGTCAAGTCACTAGATGAGTTGGTCACACTTGGGCAACAGAAGCACTGATCGAAACCAACACGATGAGGTATGCCTGGAAGAACCTCCCAACACCATCCGCGACAGCCTGAGGAACGACCAGATGCTGCACTTGCCCTCCGGCAGCTGCGAATTGAAGGACCAACGGGAGGCTGCAGAGGGACATGATGGCGCTACTGAGCGCAGTGAGCAACCATGATCGCTGCTTGACGTTCGTAAAGCGGATTTGGAGGAGGAGGTAAGAGGCGGCCAGGGTAGCGAAAGAGACCCAGAAGACCGTCGACGTCGCCAGCCGCGACATGTTGGCAATGAAGGCGAGCATTATCGCGGGGGGGAAGGTGGCGGCAACGTGAAGAAAAAAGGTTGACCAAAAGTCAGTGTCACGCTTTAAGAGCGCACCTGGGAACCGAATCAACGAAGGGGGGGGTTGCCATTTGCGAGGGAAAACACAATTTACACGTTTCGGGCTTGTGGGAATCCATTTCGGCTAAGCGCATGATAACGATGGGATCTTCCTGTCTCTGCCTACCAATATTGATGGTGTCTCAATTCGAAGCAACCAGGCTAATGAACTCACTCAACAGTTACGGCCCCAACGCCTTGTCTGAGTGCGACAAAAACCGGTCAGACCTGACATAGACAAATTTGACAGGTGTTCACCAAATAATGCATAAAAAGATCCGTGTGCCCGGCGGGTTACCTTGTCATATTATGTTGCCTTCCCGTTTGAGGAAACCTCGAATTGCACGTTTGGCAAGATCCCCGCGCCCTCGCGAACGTGCGCATGTTGAATTTGGCATATTCTGGTCGACGGATCCCGGACAGTCGAGACAAAGCCACCTGGGTTTGGATTTTCAGTATAAAATGCTCTCCGCACCGGACGCCGCCGGCCTGTGGCGCAAACCAACTCTTTCCAAGCTTTCAAAGTCTCGATCCCGGCACAGCTCGTTCCAACAACCGCCCCGTTCTACTCGCAACAGCCTCGGCGCTATATTACTGACCCTGCCCCCTCCTCCTTTACCCCCGTTTTCCACTTGGCCCAGGGATTACTAGCGCACAGCCGACTTCGGTCATTGAATGATGCAGCAGTGCGATGTCGTTGCGTGCCTTATCCACTGTGCTAGCCGCAAGCCGCTGGGTTCGTTCGTGATCAGGCGGCCTTTGACACCCAACTGTTGCAGCCCTGCCGACTCACAGCGCTGCCTTGCTAGAGGAACCCCTATTTGGAACGATGCCTGAACGAGCTCCGTTCCCAACACCCATGGTGTTGAGTAAGTAGCTACTGACGCATTACTTGCCAATACGCTAGACAATTCTTTACAAGTGGCACATTGCCTCTCTCAACGTGTAACTGCGCGCTTCGCGGCGACTCTCGGCTCGCCCACATTTGCGTGGGCTTCCTCGGACCGACTCTGACCTCATGTCTGCTCTTTATGAGTCATACCTCCGCCCTCATCTCCGCGATCCTTTCACTGCTAACACTTCAGGAGGGATTCTTGACGGTTTCCGACACGAATCTGATCAAAAAAGGATGTATTCGGTGTATTCCGCCGGTCTCTTGATAGATGATTCCATTTTACACTCTCCGGACGACCATCGACTCGCTCTGTCTTCTTTGGCCACCACAGTCGACTCGAGATCCCACACCATCCCTGAAAAGCGCACGGAACCGGGCATACGCGATGGATAGAGATCACCTGCGGGGTGACGTGATCCCGCTAGATCGTATCCTCGAAGAATCTCGACTGACGTGATTGACTCCGTGACGTGGCGTTCTTCCGATGGGCTGACTCGATGGGAAACCAATTTGCGGATATGGCTCTCTGCAAGTTCGCATATGGATGAGTTTCAGTAAGATGGAATAACGAAACAAGGAGTCGAGCGTCCATGCATCGTCCCTATCCCAAGGGTGGACGGTCTTTGTTTCACCGACGAAGGTTACCCACTCCCACTTTCCTGTTCCGAATGAAGGCGCGAATCAGCTATGCGTCTAAATCGAGTTGACCTCCAACTTATGATGATGTACCGGCTGCGGTGAAAGTGACGCGGCTTCGAGCTGACCCGGCCGTTTATCTGATCGATATCTATCGACGAGCAGCGGAAAGTACGCATCCTGGTGTTTGTCCACTTCCGGGAGATGTGAGTGATATTTTGGGTTCATGGGACGCTTTTTACTTAAATTTAATAAGCACCGCTTGACCTCGACTCGATGCCGGAATTCTGATCTCTGCCCACATTGCCATCTGCCGGTCTGTGGGGCATCTCAAAGCATAGGTGGGTGGCCTTCGTACACGTTGGAAACTCTGCCCTTCGGTGGATCGACCTCGGGCTTACTTTTCAGTTTATGTGAACTTTTCTATTTATGTATGTAACATTTGGCCTCAATCTCCCAACCGATCGTCCGCATTAACAACATTACTGCTAAGTAGTACTAGGTCGTTCGTTCCGTACTCCCTCTCTTTCGCCACAGTCTTTAACTTACCTATATTTCTTGACCGCAGTCAAACCTGGCCTTTCCCTCTCCAGTCTTCTCCGATACTTATTTCTCGCCTGGGTGGTTCTCCCATCGCCATCCGCCGTTCGAGTCTGATCATTAACAATTTATCAAAAAAAGAAGAGAAAAAAAGAAGCTGTGTCGACTGGTACGAAGTTCCATGAAATTGTCGAGATCTCGAGGCGGTGGAGAAGGGGAGGCCCGTGGCGTGGGCTACGTGGCGAAGCCTGGAGGAGAGGAAAAAATACATAATCGCTCAACGTCAACATGAACGGCCATATAATACATATCGACAGATGCATGAATGGTACTGCGGACGGTATGAATTCGATCAAGTTTCCTCTTTCGCTCGGATACATAGGACTGTCTTCCTACGTAAGGGTCTGCCTACGGGAGACTAGATACATACAGCATGACATCCGACGGTCCAGTGATCAGATGGCTTGAGTGACAATGGGAGAGGACTTTTTCGAGACAAACGCAGCCAATCGGGATTAGGAACAAACAATGGCATGTATGCAATAATTATGCTTCATGGAACGTTTAGTATATCGGGAAGGTCATTCCCTGATTTTAAACTATCTCGGAGCCTTTGAGTCCGTTCTACCCATCCTATGAACCGAGTGGCTATCCGTCAGCAGGCTCTTAAGAGAGCAAATCAACGTAGCCAGATCCTGCGCAGCATGTTCATATTTCTCTAATGATGATCTTCCGGTGCGGCTACGGAAGGGAGAACGTGAGCGTTCCCGGCAAAATGTGCTTCCTGCATCCATGTTATGTATATATTTACAACTGACAAGAGAATGCGACGAATCCTCGTGAATCCTGCACTCGCCACTGGAGGCCGTCTGAGCGGAGACAAACAACTCTCTCGCGCTCGCGCAACAATTGTATGCAGAGTCTCGCGAGAAAAAATCCACGAGATGATATGTTCTCCAAATTCCTGGGAGGCATAGGGTGGGGGCGCCGCTGACTTTTAACGCGGCTATCGGCGGCAACTCCAAGACATTTAACTTTTGCATCGAATGGGGCGAGATTACCCGTCGTAGTGAGCGTTCCGAAAAATCATGATCGTTGATCTTGCGGGTCGAAGAGAATACTCGGCATTCGACGATCGTTTGAGCAACTAATCTGTTTGGTACAGCCGAGGCATAAATGACTTGGATTCGGCGAAAGGACGTGAAACGTTAGTTGTGTGCCTATTTGAGGATGTGCAGCCTGGAAAATTGTTAGCGGGGCTTTGCCGGAGATGAATCGATCGATGATGACCTGGTAGGGTCGTAGGCTATAGACATATGATACGCTATGTACTGCGCAAGGATGTCGGTGAGTCAATGAGTGTGATAAGACTAGAGAAACATACCAAAGCCATCCACAGTACGTGCAAAGGATCTGCGGTCTGGTACAGTCGTTCATTGGTTTATGTCCGAACTAAACCCCACGAACTTTTTATCATTTGCTCCTTGGAGATATCTGTCAGTCTCCAAATCATCGGGTGTGTACTTTCCCTTCGTGAATGTAGTAGAACTAACCTATCGACCTCAGTTGATATCCCAACGAGTTTAATAGTCAAAGGCTTGGTAGTCGACCTCATGGTCCGTGGATGAACGAGGCTACAAGTGGTTTTTCAATGGCTCATAAGTTACATACCAGTTAGCGACATCGCGCCGTTCTTCAATCTGTTGCAACGAGAAGCCTGAGGTGCATGTGCACTGGTTGTGGCATTAGAAACAATCACGATCCAAGTCCACCTTCTGAGCGATGGTCATTCCGAGGGCGAATCCACGTGGCCAAGTACTTTCACTGACCAACGTCGGGTCCGTGTTTTTTTTTTGCGATAGGCCGAAAGATCATACGAAGTAAAAAGGGGATGGTGAGTATTGTATTGTTAACTCGTGTAATGAAGTGAACACATCTTACCGCGAATTTTATGGTGATGATCTCACGTACGACTGGGTGAAAAACGCTGTGACTCACAGGGGCAGCCTTGAAAGCTTGATGTAGTAATAGAAATCACCCAAGGCACCGTCACCTTCCCGTGATGCCGAGATACTAAGACTGGAGATTATCAGAGCGACTCATCGTTTGTTGGGTCCTCCGGCCCGCTCTAGCTCGAACATGTAACTTCAAGGTTGCAGGTGAACATCGGGCATTGAATAGCATTCCAAATGGTTGCAGTGTGAATGCGCTCTCGTCCTGATATAGTGGGCCGTGAGCCGCGCATTTGCTGGGTACTACGATTCTCAGAAGTAGAGCCATCAAGCTTCTAACCCCGTTCCTGATCACACGCCGTGAGGACGAGGCTTCTGCTATAATCGACGAGACGTCGTCGCTGTCAATCGCCCACTGCGACCGTCGAGCCTCAGGGAGGGCGTTCGGCTCAGCAATATGGCTTACATAATTGAGGGACGGGTGGATGTGTTTACTGACTGGAAAAGGGCTGACAGTGACACCCACTGGCACAGAGTCACAAGGCTAGGCAACGTCCAGATCGCATAGGTCATATAAGCTGGAGCTCCAGCGAGCCCACTCCAACCTGCGGCGCTCTCCTTGAGCCTTCCTTACTTTTTTTAGCTCCAGAACTTGCGCCACCAGCGCAGTCCTGAGGCCTGAGCGATGGCCGTTCCACCACCCAGCGATGGTGAAACTCCCCAGCTTGAGGCTCTCGTCCCTCCTTCTTTGCCGTCTCCCGTAGAACGCACAGACGCAGACTTGGAGGACACTTCTGAGCATCCTTCCAGAACGCCAAGCTCCACCAGCTCAGATTTTTCGCTGCTGCCGGAGGCACAGTCGAGAACGGGGCCTCGGCATCCCTCTGTTACGCTCACCCCAAGTTTCGTCTCCTCTCCGCTCAACCCGAACACCTCCGCTCCGCCATCCGCCCCTCTTACATTCGTCGGCTCCCGTACCCAATCGAGGCAAAGCATTATCTTCAACCGTATCGCCTCTGAAGAGTCACAAGCGCTCACTTCCCAACGCACGTCCCTCACCCCAAATCGCACGTCCATGATCCTATATCGTCTGGCTGATGAGAACGAGCAACGTACTCTATCGCCTGCTTTCATTAACCGCCAGTCCGTCCTATCCAACTCGGGGGAGTCTACGTTCAGTGTATCCTACGACTCGAAATACCCGTTTGGTGCTCATACTCCTCACAAACTTATCCCCTACCCCTTTGACCCCAGTTCACACATCAACACTCCCGAGGACGACGATGCCTTGCATGATCCATCCGATAACTCCCCGCTCCCCGCGTCCTCTGGGATCGCTCTACGTGGTTTCGTGAATATCAGCGTGTTAATCTTGGTCATCGCGAGCTTGCTATGCCTCTTCATATTCTATCCTGTGTGGCATTATGCCATTCAGGGGCAGAGCACGGTCCCATGATGCGCCGGAGGACATATGCGGTTGTCTTGCACTCATGGCGTAAGTGCCTCGTTATCTTTCGTCCCTGACCTTGGCTCATCCGTTTCCGTTTTGGACAGTGCAATCACTTCTATATCCTCCTCTCATCCGAACGCTCCCAACCTTTCAACTACACCTCGTCAGGACCACAGCCTACCCAACGACATCGCTGTCCTTGCTATAGAGGCTTTCGATCAACAGACACTCCTTTCAATGCACCCTCTTTGAACGTAACGCAATAGCATGCGACAAGCTCGTATCATTACCTCACTCGCTAGCAAGAATCATAATCTACACGGACACTTCTTCCAAAGTCCCTGACAGTGGTTGAACGGAGCTATTCGTGGACCCTAGTGCACATACCATTTGTCTCTTTGATCTTAATTGTTCATTACATCCTCGTGGTTTGCTCGCCATTGTTCTGGACTTTCTTTCTTCTTTCTTTCTTCTTTCTATCCTCTAGATTTGGATGATATGTATTTCATACTGGGCATTTATTCGGGTCGAATGGTCTCTTCTTCCAAACTTTCCTTGTGTCAGTAAGTAGCAGGTACTGCTTACTACTAGCACAGCCTGTCAGGCAGGACAAACGCTCGTTGAGAAGATTCACACTGATACGTACCTACCGTGGAATAACTTTCAAGCTGGTGCACTGCCAGCATGCAGGCGGTTCCAGTCATGCAGGATGTTTCTCGACCCAAGTTGCATAGAATGGTTGGGCGTTGACAATGAGACAACTTCAAGACTGCTTACTATTCATCCGACCGATACGGTGTCGACCATGGCCCCTACGCAGTTTAAGACCCCCGCGCTCTTCAAGCCGATCAAGGTGGGACGGATGATGCTCCAGCATCGTGTTGTCCTCGCCCCTCTGAGCCGTTGCCGAGTGCATGCTTCCCACGTTCCCGGCCCCCAGCAGGCGTCCTACTATTCTCAGCGTGGGTCCACGCGGGGGACGCTTCTCATCACGGAAGCCACACTCATCTCCCATGATGCAGGGGGATACGCCTATGTGCCCGGCGTCTACACAGACGCGCAAATCGAAGTCTGGAAAAAGGTGGCGTGGATCGTCATTTTCTTTTCCCTGTTCGAGTTGAATTTCTGATGGTGATGATGTTTCGCCTGCTGATCCGTCCCCGGTGATAAAAAATATTCGATGCTCGGTGTTACATAGGTCACCGATGCCGTGCACGCCAAGGGATCGTACATCTTCCTGCAGCTTTGGTCACTGGGTCGCGCTGCCGAAATAGGTGTCCTCGAGAAGCGCGTTCCGCCTTCACCGTACGTGTCTGCATCTGCGGTTCAGATGACCGGCCGGTCGAAGCCACCCCGTGCGCTTACAGAGGACGAGATCAAGAGCTACATCGCGACGTACGCGAGAGCGGCGAGCGATGCCGTGCACCGTGCTGGGTTCGACGGGGTGGAGGTACACGCCGCGAACGGGTACCTGTTGGACCAATTTCTGCAGAAGACGTGCAACAGGCGCACGGACGGGTGGGGAGGGGATGAAGAAGGGCGCACGAGGTTCGCGAGGGAGGTCGTGGAGGCTGTCGTGGAGGCTGTGGGCGAGGACCGAGTTGGGATTCGTGTCTCTCCATGGAGCACTTTCCAAGGTGAGAGAGCTCTGAGGTGTTGGTCTGCACGCTCGTGCTGATGTGTTATTTTTAAGACATGAAGATGGAGGACCCGCGACCAACGTTTGCGTATCTCGCTACCGCTCTCCGTAACAAGCACCCCAGGATGGCGTACTTCCATGCTGTCGAGCCTCGCGTGGCGGGGAACCAGGACGTAGTCCCGAAGCCTGGCGAGAGTAATGATTTTTTGCGCTCTATCTGGAGTCGTGGTGAATGTGGTGAGGAAAGGGTATTCATAACAGCCGGTGGATATACACGCGAGACAGCGTTGCGAACTGCGGAGGAAAAGGGAGAGCTCGTGGCGTTTGGGCGACTGTTCACATCAAACGTGAGGACCTTGTTTTTGTTTCGCTGCTCTTTGCTCATCTGTCGAGTTGACTGCTAGCCTGATCTGCCTGTGCGGCTAGAGAAGAACTTGGATGTGACGCCTCCGGACCGGTCGACGTTCTATCCGTTAGGGGACTTGACACCTGACGGATACAACGATTGGCCGTTCTTGGACGGTGTCGTGCACGGGATGAATGCAAATATCTGAAGTAGTACTATGTACCCTTTGATGAAACGATGAATCATTGGGTTACCTCGTATGTAGTGTTCACATGGTCTGCCGGGATGTTGTTATTTAATTCACTGGTTATCACGGGTGTTTCGGAAAAGACTTTGCGTCTCTCGGCCGACGAGTGACCTGACAACCGTGGGTTATACACAGTGACACTCGGGGCCCGCGTAGCCAACTGGAGGTCATCAGCTTCTAGCGCGTTGTTACCACATGTGGTATGTACCCTACGCATTGATGTAAAATCGAGTCGGGATAGGAGAATAATCGCACCGCCTTGCCTTGGTTTAACCTCTTGAGTCTGGGTCGAGGTGTTTCTATGATAAGCGGTCTGAGATATTTCAGGTCCAGGTCTTACCAAGTCGAACCCAAGCCAGGGATTTTAAGCCAAGCCAGGCCCGGGCTGTATTGCTGCACTGGACTGCCGTTATGAGTGATGATGATCGATATCCATAAGGCTCATCTACCCGTCTAGTGGTTAGTGATATGTAAGTTCGCCCCGACGGTGTGACCTTTCTTGTGTGACGTCAGTGATTGGTGGCTTCACACTTCCCACGTTTCTCCGAGATGTTCCATTTTATATCGCGACCACTCTAATGCATCCACAGCAAAACTAACGCATCCGCCGTGCACCACTTCTTCGTGGTCTGTACACCCCCCTCAAGTCCCACTCCCCCTTAATATTATTGACGCTATTTCACACCCCACATCCTTTCCTTCTCTCTTCCTACCAGCAACCGAGTAGTCCGAGCTTCCGATCCCAGGTTCCATGGAATATCTTCAGTCTCTTACAAGCCGTCTGGCCAAGGTCGTCGCCGTTCGCCAAAAGCGCCCGCCCGCTCTGATCCGAGGATCAGACTCTAGACAAGGTTTCAACTCAACCTCGGTTGTCGAGCGTCGTGCGCTCACGTGCGCAAATCCTACTTCTGCGACCAGTAGTCAGGCACGCGCTGAAGCGATGTCCGCCCCTCGACATGTTAGAAACCGCTCGGTTTGTTGCTCACGAAACCGATTTGAAGCTCGTTTCCCGCTCACTCTTTTTTTTTTTTTGCATGTCTCTCCATATAGTGTAAACGGGAAAAATGCAAGACCGTCGGAGGCAGACGATCTCCGAGCAAGACGGCTGTACAAGTCATGATCAGGCTCGACAGACTCGTTCAACTGCACGCTGCAAAAATCGGTGGGCGTTCGCCCGCGACGAGTCCGACGGCCGTCCAACTAAACCGGTTCGTGACGCTCATCGACGCCACCGGCCGGAAGCACCCGATATCGATGCAGTGTTGTACTTCGTTCGAGGTGAGGCATGTCGTTTTCGTCTTTCGCGTGTTTTCCTCACATGTGGATGCGTGTAGCAACTTCAAGCCATTCTCAAGGTGGTGCTAAAAAACAAGTCTCGCGAAGCGCTCGTTCAGAAGCGCTACCTTGATGCCGGGTTGTACGATCTGTGCATAGATAAGGGTGCACAGGTCGTTCAAGTAACTGATGAACCTTCCCGATGGCCGAGTATCGATGCCGGAACGAACCTGATTATGCGAGTCGTTTTTCACCAGAAACAACGATCGTGCAAGCTGTACACGTGCCACTTATGTGGCGCTTCGAATAAGCTGGAATGCCGAAGCCCCGCTGATTGGTCTGGTTGGCTCACCGAGGGTTCCTTCGACTGGTAAGTAAGTTAGTTGCCATCAGGTCGCTAACGTCAACGCTTTGAGGGGAGTAGCCGGAAGTGCGGTGGGCGGTTCCAGATCCTGCTGGACAAGAAAAATGGGAAGAAGGCGATGTCCAAAGCGCCCGAAGTAGACGATGACGCGCGGTCGTGCATACGTAACTTCCGTGTAGATGCAGTTGTACGTTCTTGCTATAGACACATCAAGTACATGCTGACGTTTTCGTTCACAGAAAGTACGTGTGTAATTTTACGGCTGGACTATGGTAATCTTACGGCTTTCTTTGCATTTCACCTACAGTCGGTGCGTAACACTGTTCCCATCCCTGTCCGCGCACTGACGACCACCCATGAAGAAACACGTGGCATTCCGTACCGACGGCAACGAGGAAGTACACGAAGCCGACGATTGGGATCGTAGTCCCCTACCGGTGGTGCAGCAACTCAGTTATGGGTAAGCCTGAGCAATTATTTGCCTTGCCAAGTTCCGAACAAGGCTATCAGGGACATACTCGAACTCAAGGCTCTCCAACGCGACCTATACCTTGCACCGCAACAAAGTCCCACCCCCACTCGCTCTTCAGTTCTTCTACCGCGCGTGCCTATACCCCTGCTACGCCTCAACTGACACTATTTTTCTGCGCCGGCGGGTTTGCTGCTGCTCGGTTTATGGGAATGCTTGGCGGACACGATTAGTTTGTCAACGGAACGGAGCGGAGGAGTGTCAACATCTTATACTTCCCACAAACTATATTCTCGTCCTTCCTAGATATATATATTTTCTTCCTCTTTATTATATCTTGTATCGTGCTAGATCTGTAGAGTTGGTGGACTCTTCTCGGAGGTGACTAGTCTCGAGCCGTTATAGGAAATCGGGTAAACACGGGAAGCAAATGTTTCCTATAACGTCTGGGGACTTTTACCCGGCAACTATTGCATTGTGTCACGTTTGCATTACTAAGCCTTCAAACTTATTGTAATTACTCGTCGAGGAACAGACAGGCCAAGCGAAGCGAGGTCTGGCTCTGGAATAAGACTGTGATGAGAGTGGCCAAATAGAATATAGCCGGTGAGGGAAAACTCAGCCGGTGAACTATTTTGCCAATATGGCTCATCAGTTCTATTTGGGATTAAACAAATAACATAGAC